>SWEM01000179.1:0-55406 GCA_019593585.1 Nitzschia palea | reverse complement strand
AGCACTGGAATTACCCTATCCCCATTGGGATCCCATACGTGGATGGGGACAAGTCTTGACAGAAGAATGGATAGGATTGCCTCAACCAAACGAATCATTGCCCGATGGATCCAATCGTTATGGGGAAACCACGGACATTAATATGTGTTCTTGTTACAGATAGATGACCGGGTGAATAGACCGAATGACCCATTCCTTTAGTTCCTTGGAAGGGGCCTGTATATTATTGAAGCAAGGGATGATAAAATTTTTAAGGAAATAGTTTCAGGGACTAGTTCGCTTCCCTGCAATTTCTGGACATAGCGTCGCTCAGTGCTCACATGCACCAAATCACGACTTCGAGCCCTATCAAGTGACAATTCTCCATCCCAAGTATTGAGCTGGGGCAATTCAGTTGAAAATGTATTCCGGGAAGACTACTTATAGGAAAGTTCGGCTATTGTGCGCACTTTCCCCGGTGGTTCAACCCTGAACACATGCCTTCCGCAACGTGGATCGAATTCTTTGCTTGACATTCGCACCTTGTGTATAGTAAGAAACAAAAAGCGAAGAACATTTGTCGTTGAAGATTAAATCGTTGATGAATTGTGGACAATTCCGTCCAATTTTGTTTTAATGGAATGGGGTAAGAAGGGCAATAGGTCATTTGATGATGCGCACGAAGAACACAGAAGGTTTCTTCTAGCTTCGTCTATAAGTTTATTACCGGCGACCTGGAAAGCTGGTAAATGGATTCTAGTTTCTCACTATACATAAGCTTGACAATCGAAGGCCCAACCGAATAGCGCATGGAATATAAGCGGTTTTAGGAGGTAGCATATCGTGTCATAAAGTTTCGGAAGTCAAATACCGAAGTGGGTTTTGTCTCTTGTTCATAGTCAGCCGGAACCCATGATGAATTATTCTCAGTTACAAGACCTCCAAATGAGTCTGCAAAGTAAGCAAAATTGTTTTGCAAATGGACAGGATTCATTGAAAACGCTAGGAACTTCCGCCGGTAGTCGAAGTCCACGACTGCCCACTTCTCCTGTTCATCTTGGCTGCACGTCCAACCCCATCCTCGACCCAAACTTCCAATTGGATGGACTTGGCACCTTCGCCTCTATGCCAATGAACCACCCACTCCGTCATCAGATGGATGAGGTACTTGGATCACAATCGCTCTTGCTGGCTCGTTATGCTGCGTTGATCAGCACCAACAACACCAACCAGGACTGTGCTATTCAGTCGACCCCGCCAACGTTTCACAAGTTGTTGTGTCTCTGCTCTTGGCACGAATCATGCAAGCCCCCAAAACGTTGACAGGAGATCTTGTTGCTCGCTTACCACGTCCTTACCACAATCTCAAGATGCGACCTTTCTTGGCCGCATGTTACTACTATTGTCAAGTGGGCAACAACAAGCTACTCCTCCTTCTTCTGCTTTCACCTCTGACATGCAACAAGGAAGATTTTCACCTCCTCGTTATGTGTTGGGAACTAACAATAAGAAGAATGAAACCGTGATGCAACGAGAGCCACCATTCCCTGAAAAGCTTCATCGTCTCCTCCGTGACGTGGAAACTCTTGGTCGATCCGATGTGATTTCCTTTGTTGCCGATGACACCTTTCGAATCCATGATCCAGTCATTTTCTTTCATGACGTGCTTCCACAATATTTTCGTCAAACAAAGCTGAGTTCCTTCAAACGTCAATTAAAGTTGTACGGCTTTGAACTCGTCTCCAAGGGGCCAACGATTGGGGGATACCGTCACAAGTTCTTGTCGAGAAAGGACCCCACACTATGTCGTGAAATGAAACGCGTGGCGATCAAGAGTCGCCAACCCAGTTGTGACACCCACAACGATGACACTGCTCCACCTCGTACGAGTCCCAAACAAGCACATGAACTTTCGGGGGGGGGGGTCACATAGCTAAAGTCGTCATCCAAGCAACAAATTATGGGTAGTACCGGTACTCCTGCCAGAGAGGACGAGGAGGTATGATTCTTCAAGCTACTACGTACTAACTGATAACAATAATTCATGTCATACCGTACCACAATGTACTATAACTGAAGGCTTGGACGGTAAGCCAGACGTACCAGGTACTGGTCTGGACTTACCTGGTACCTGGTATCAGTACCAAACCGGGTACAAGTAGCCAAATCTTCTGGGCATGGTGTGGGAACAGTCGGCATTTGGCACTCGGCATTGCTCTGAACAATTCATGACCTACATCTTGCACCTTGAAACAACAATGAGTTCATCCCCAATACGTTACGCGGTGACAGGAGTTGTGGCGAGTGAGCGTATCTCGCCGTTGTTGCCTTCCGAATGGGACAATGTTACATCGTCACCTGAGATTGTTCCCGACTTTTTATGGGAAAATGCTCCCCGGAGAGAAACCAAGGACTATCGCGATGCTGTCAAAGTCTATTCTCATTTACCAAACGGAACAAGTTTATTAGATAGCAAATGGGCACTAGGTCGATTATTTTCTACTGCCAAGGACGAAATTAATCCTTTATTGGCGGCGCTAGAGACACATTGTTTTCGAGGATTGGAGGGATTTCCAGCATTTGCAAGAAAGGTGAACTTGTTAGGAAGTGACCCTCCCAGCACACCGTTCAAAATCACCACAGCTGACTATCCAGATATTGAAAAAGGTTTGGACTTGTCTATGGCACCGGATGTGGACGTAGGCCCGCCACTCTGGGTTGTCAAAGATGCCATGGCCAACGGTGCTGGTGGAATTTGGGTAGTCGGACCCGAAACAGCGAGTATCTTTGCCTCTCCTGATTCCACACCTCTTCACCCCGAGCACAAGTATGTGGCGCAGAAATATGTTTGGCCACCCGTGTTGTATGGAGGACGCAAATGTCATGTCCGAGTGTATGGACTCTTGACGAGCGATGGGAGAGCCTTTATCCATCATCGGGCATTTTTGCATGTCGCTAATGACCCCTTCACAACGAACGATGCTGTGGAAACAGGGTCATTCCAAGATTCCATTCACATCACCAATTGTTGTGCCAACAGCCATGATGATACCAAGTTTGCTGGAGAGATCCTTGCTGATTTTGAATTGACCGAACACACGGAGCGAGATGGGCAGCAAGTGATACCCTTGGCTGCCTTTTTCCCATCGATCCGTCAATGTATATCCTTTCTAGCGAAGAAGGCGTTCCCCTTTTTGCAAGGAGGACAGGCAAATCGCGGATTCGAATACATGGGCATCGACTTTATGCTGTCATATAATCAAGCAAAAGAGCCCGTGGCATACATATTAGAAATCAATGCACCTCCCTCCCAGGATAGTGCGACGGGACTCCCTCGTGCAGAGAACCTTCATAATGAAGTGATCCAAGACTTGATCACACTCTGGGTAATGCCCCACGTCACCAAGTCACCCGAGATTCCAGGTGGCTGGAGCTGCGTATTCACTTCTGCCCAAGTTACAGACGATGGAGAATTGATCGCTCCATCCAAGGGAGCAATCATCAACAAGATCAAGTGGAACATGTTTGAAAAGAAAGCGCAACGGGACGAGCAGCAAGAGACCGCAATAACCGAGGATACTGGAAATGGTACGGAATCCCTGGCAGTAGAACAAACTCAGGGTCAGCAAGATGTGTCGACGTTTGCCAGGTCCTCCTTTCCTTTCTTTTCTGACGCCTCCTCCCATCGTTCTCAGGTCTTCTTTGAAAATGCGGGAGGGTCACAGGTCGCACAGCCGGTAATTGATGCTGTGATCGAGTCTTTGAAATATCGTCATCGATCGATGATTGGATCCAAAACAAAAGAAAAGGCGAGAGAATGCATCCGAAGAATTCTAGGCACCAAGGGAGATGAACCCGTGATTTTGGGGCCAAATGCAACGACTCTACTTGCGACCCTGGCAGATAGATATGTCCGTTATGGTGTTCTCCGCAGTGGGGATGAAGTCATTCTGAGTACAGAGAATCATTCAGCCAACTTTGATCCGTGGCTCCAAGCAGCCAAAGACACTGGTGCGTCAATCAAGTTTTGGTCTCCCTACAGCACCAAGGCGGATGGGACACGAATATACCAAAGGTTGGAAGATCTTGTCACTTGTAATACTCGACTCGTCGCACTGTCCCATGCATCAAATGTATTGGGTCAGATTAGAGATTTACAAACGCTGGCGTCACTAATCAAATCTCAGAGTCAAGGATACGCTCATGTCGTAGTCGATGGGGTGGCAGCGGTACCACATTATTACGCAGATCTGCAACACCTCAACCATGTGGATTGGTACGTGATATCTTGTCACAAGTTGTTTGGTCCGCATTTGGGTGCGCTCTGTGGAAATCAACGAGGTGCGGTACAAAGCTTTATCGCGACATCCTCCGTGGGCATAGACGACAATACGTGTCTCTACAACATATTTGAAAGTGGGACTGTCAACTATGAAGGCTGTGCCGGTGTGGTGGGACTGGGGAAGTATTTCGCTTCCTTGGCTGCTTGTACTGGTACTAGGTCCAAGACACAGGCAAGTTGTGAGTCTTGCGATACCGGTAGTCTGCAAGGTCAACCCGGCGAAGCTTGCAGGGAGCCACTATCCGGTGGAAGGTTTGAGAAGTTCCTCCAAGACTCCAGGCTCACTCACGAGCAAGTAAAGGAGGTATACCGACTCTTTCGAATTGCCGAAGCACCCCTGGTTACCGCCTTGCTGCAAGATCTTGGCAGATCCAAGAAAATTCGAATTCTTGGCCACGAGGACGGAGATTCCCCGACAACTTGTGTGGTCCGACTACCGACGATTAGCTTTCTTCACGAGACGATTCCACCAGACAGGATATTGACTGTATGTGAAGGCTACGGAATCAGTTGTCGATGTAGTTCTTTTCTCTGTACGACAAATTTGGCGGAAGACCTCGGATTCGACCATTCCGAAGGCTTCGTCCGAGTCTCATTGGCCCACTACAATACGCTGGCCGAAGTAGATGCTTTTTTCAAGGCAGTCTCTAGCATACCTGGCTGGTTCTGAAACTTGGAGGTTCACAGTAAAGTGCCTCTAGAAAATCAGTTTCATTCAACTCATGAGACGAGTATAGTCAACTTTCTACCTCCTTGCCTTCTAACAACTATTTAGATGTATTGCGTACGACCCATGGCATACAATATCAGCCCACTACTAAAATATGCACAAAGCAGCGACAAGTTTTGAACTTGAAGGATGTCAGGCATCAGTGATCATTGTCGGTTCCAGCCCAATGAAATGGAAAGGCGGCCACGACACGGCGTACGCGATAAACTGCAAGTACCCAGAAGGGAAAGGAAAACGAAAGGGATTGCCACAAATATGTATTGTAGCAACCTCCTATTCTTCAAAAATCATCGCGGCCAAACGATTGGAACGAGGTCATGTTGAAAGGGCCGTCTCGGTTTGACATGAGGAGCCCAATCTTGGTAACTCCAGCGATCTTCATTATCACCAACTCCTGCGTCATCCAATGCATCGGGACGAAGCTCTGCCTTGGCGTCGACATAGGATATGGCCAGTGCCATTCGATCCGTTTTCTTGCCATTAGTCCCATCGGCACAATGCAATGTCCAACCAGAGTGAACGGTTATGTCCGACAATGCCATTGGCATGTAATGCACCGGCTTGGAAGAGTATCGATACTCGAGGCGATCCCATTCAGAACCGACTTTTCCATCCATGACCTCACGAATTGGATTCCAATAGGGTAGCGCAAAGTCCGAGTGGCTTTTCGACGAGAACAACAGTGCTGTTCCATCCCGAGGAATATCTTGGAGGGGAATCCAAAATGTAATAAAATGTGAGGTGTCGAATGGGGCCATACGAGCATCGGCATGCCATGGGGTTGGACCATCATCGAGGCGTTTCCAAAAGACTGAATCTTGATAGAGCCGTACACTCGGTACGTCAAGCAAAACGGCTGCCGCTTCGGCCAAAGCATAGGCCAAGTCTTTTACCGTCGACATTTTTCTCCAAGTATTGAAATATTGTAAAAATGGAAGCCGCGAAGTGATACCCAATTTTTCCAGTTGTTGTTGACACTCGGCGACGGATTGACACGATGCGGCGAGTTCCCGGGAATTAGAGGCCACTTGGACTTTTTGTTTCCATGCCAATAATTCTTCATCTGCCATGAGACTTTTCAATTGCTTTCGGATATCCTTCAATATATTTGGTTCTATAAAGTTTCTCAAAACAGCATGACCATTTCTGGCATAGCATAATTGGGTTGAAAGATCAATTTCGGAGGCTGGCTTGACGAGTTCGCGTTGGTCGATTGGGGCAACCACAACATTGCCATGATGTCGCAGCTTTTTGGTAGACGTCGAAGAAGCAGGTTTCAGTCCAATATTGGCAACGATGGCATCAATATTGTCCTTTCTTCTCTTTCGACGATTTTCGACGGTGGCATCATCGGCTTGATTCTGTACTAGCAACTGCTGTAAATTGGTTCGCCGAGGTTTGTGGGCTGGTGCAACATATCCATAAACTTCCGTCGCTCGGTTCACGATGAAAATAACAATAGGAAATATCCACAGCCCAGAATGCGATGCTTTACTGATCATGATGAAAAACTCGTTGTCATGCAAACGAAACGGTTCATTTGTCTTCCCAGGTTGTCCTCACACTTGAAAAGTAAAAAGTGTAGAAGAAACATGTTGTTCTCTTACCAGGTATGGTCGGCTTTTGACTGATGTGCTGGTTCGCATCAGTCGTTTCTGATTGGCTGTCCGGAGAAAAGCTCCGAGGAGTCGACCTCAATATTTGCATCAGTGTATTGTAGGTACGTACCATATCAGGTATGTTCCTCCATTTTTCTAGATATGGCGCGAATGTGATTGTCATATCAGAACCAATGGATCCTTTGGGGGCTTGTGTAGTCCTGCTCTCCGAACATCGAACATTTTCCTGTGCCATGTCAAGTTTTGAAGTGAAAGAAACATCCAAGAGATCGCCTTTTGCCCACATCATCACACGCCTACTTTTGTCATTCGTTGGTTGAATGGCTTCATTCGACGCCCTTTGTCCACCGTACTTTTCGTCCCGGCGTCGCATGTTGCTGCCAGCAATTCTTGGTCTTCTTTTCCTTGTTGTTCCTATTGCTGCCTTTACAAGCCACCTAACCATGATGCGTAGCACACTACAAAAGTCGAGGCATTTCGGCTTGCGACCATTTCTGTCGCCGCAACAAGCCACCGCTTCCTTGTTACAGACAAAATCCTCCATGGTAGGATGGAACACGAGAAGTGCAGTGTTTCGTGCACGGCACGAGCGCTGCTTTTCTTCCATGACTGCCCAAGTGCACATCCAAGACGCAGTTGTCGATGAGGAAGCCGTTTTAGAGACACATCCAACTACAATGCAATCAGTTACAGCTGACAAATCGAAAATAAGTCTTTCATCTAGCAATCTGCTCGAGGGTCTTACAAGTAGACCTGTGCAAGGGGGAAATTGGGATCCTGAAAAGCCTCTTGAATGGACCAAAACCTTTGGACGACGCAGTCAAGAATACGAACAACGTGTACAATCACTGACTCGTTTAGGACCAGGTGACGAAGGATATTTTGATGTATCCGACATTACACATCCCAGGGCCACAATCGTGCGGACTCGAGAGCAGGCTCGGAAAGTCATGGAAGTCTTGATGAATGCTAATGAGGCGTTATTTCATGGATGTGATACCGAAGTCATGGATATTGCTTTAAAAGAAGTTGGTCCTGTCGGTAATGGCTATGTTACCTGCGTCAGTGTATATTCTGGCCCTGACTTTGACTATGGCCTTGGCGATGGTCCGGGAACAACTCTATGGATCGACAATTTGGATGATTCCCACGGTATCTTGCAAGAGTTCAAGCCTTGGTTCGAGGACCCGCGATTTTTAAAGGTTTGGCACAATTACGGTTTTGATCGTCACGTCATGTGGAATGAAGGAATCGATTGCCAAGGTCTGGCGGGCGATACAATGCATATGGCACGATTACAAGATACATCCCGCCTTAAAATGGATGGGATGGGCTACAGTCTGGAAGCCTTGACCAGTGAGTTGTTGTCCACTCGAAAAAAGCCAATGAAGGAGTTGTTTGGTGTACCAAAGCTGCGACGAGATGGGACACCTGGCGCGGTTGTCGAAATTCCTCCCGTCGAAGTACTCCAACGGGATCCGCGCTTTCGGTACAACTTTATCGAGTATTCTTGTTTTGATGCCGAGTCCACCTGGAAATTACACCAGAAGCTGATCTCATTGCTCACGGAGAAGTCATGGTTGAAGGATGGTTCAAACCTGTACGACTACTACGATAAGCATATGCGAGAGTTTGGCGTTGTCCTTACCGACATGGAACGTAGGGGAATCCGCGTCGACGCAAAAGACTACCTGGCGACTGTGGAACTCCAAGCACGAAAAGATCGCGAAGAACACTCGCGAATTTTTCGAGAATGGGCAGCCCGCCAAATCGGCAAGGATGGACTGGCCATCAATCCTGCCAGCTCCACGCAGCTTGCCGCTTTTCTGTTTGGTGGTTTCAAAAATGAAAAAGACGGGGAAGACCACGGAACGAGAACGAGTTTTCAAGATATCACGAGAAGAGCTATCTCCAGATGCATTGGAAGAGTTTTGAGAAGGTTGCAGAAGATGAAAGCAAAAAGCTTGCAGGTAAGTTTGGATTTGACCAATCGAATTCATTCAATTTTGTCCATTAGTTGACTTTCTGTTTCCCAGATGCAGGTCCACGAAGCGACCATTTGGATGAAATGACTGCTGTCCAACTCAAAGCCCTTTGCAAAGAGCAAGGTTTGAAGGTGTCAGGAAAGAAAGCTGAACTGAAAGATAGACTACGAGAGCATTTGCTCGCGAACTCTGTGCTTCAGCCAAATGATGAACTGGACGCCATGTCCGACGAGGAGCTGGTACAAAGCCTTGTGGTAAGGGGTCTTGATTCTTCGGGGGATCGTGCTCAATTGCTTGAACGACTCCGCGAAGACATTAAATTCATCCACGATTTGGAAAATGCAATGCCTCCTGACGAGGCTCAAGGATACCGCACGATAGGAGAAGCTCTGGAGGCTGCTGCCAAAAGTGGGGGTGCCATGGAAGAAATTTTGTCAGATTTGAAGGCCAAGTCAGGAAAAAAGTCAAAGTTTATTGACGTCACCATCAAAAGTTTGGGAATGAAGCCAGAGAAAGAAACACAAAATGGAGCCCCAAGTGTGACGGCTGATGTTCTACGATCACTTGCCGGTGATCCATTCAGGGATCCACCCAAGTACGGATCGGTAAGAAGTAAAATCGTTCTTTCGCTTATGTTGCAATGTTTGTTGCTTTTGCTCATCCGTTGTCATGTTTGTGCTCTGCAAGGCTTACGCGTTTTTTGGAGGCGGTGAAAAAGGACATGAGGCCTGTGTTGCGTTGTATAGCTTGTATTCCATTGGCTCGATTGATACAATGATTGCAAATTTCTTGACAAGTCTTCAATCGCTTGCAGATCATCAGAGCCGTGTTCACTGCTCGCTGAACCTAAATACTGAAACTGGCCGCCTCTCGTCGCGTCGTCCTAATTTACAAAACCAACCTGCGCTTGAGAAAGACAAGTACAAGATTCGCAAGGCGTTTCAAGCATCGCCGGGGAATTCCCTGATTGTGGCCGATTATGGGCAATTGGAACTAAGGCTATTGGCCTCCATGACAGATTGCAAATCCATGATCGCAGCATTCGAAGCTGGTGGTGATTTTCACTCCAGAACAGCCATGGACATGTTCGATCATGTGAAGCAGAAGGTGGATGCTGGTGACGTGCTTCTCGAGTGGGATTACGCAAACGGGGATCCCCCGAAGCCCTTACTCAAGGATGAATTCGGTTCCGAGAGACGAAAGGCTAAAACGCTGAACTTTTCAATTGCGTACGGGAAAACAGCTCATGGACTAAGTAAAGACTGGGGAGTCAGCAGAGAAGAAGCTCAAGAGATGGTAGACAAATGGTACGCTGCCAGACCAGAGGTGCTAAATTGGCAGGCCAAAGCGAAGGCGATAGCCAAGAAATACGGTTACGCAAGGACACTGATGGGTCGATACAGACAAATCCCAGAAGCCCAGAGCAAAAATCGGCTAATGGCGGGGCATGGAGAAAGAGCAAGCATTAACACTCCCATTCAAGGTGGGGCTGCAGACATCGCTATGATGGCCATGAACAAGATCAATTCGAGTGAATTGCTTCAGAGATTGGGATGGATTCTCTTGTTGCAAATCCACGATGAAGTGATCCTTGAGGGGCCAGAGGAAACCGCCGAGGAAGCGTTTCGTGAGGTGCTTCGCTGTATGGAGGCCCCATGGGTGTATGGTTTAGAACAGACCGCTGTGCCCTTGTTGGTGGACGGATCGTTCAGTCATAAAACTTGGTATGATGCCAAATAAATGAAAGACGACTTGTCACGCCTTCGAATCTTGATGGACGCCAAGGTCCCAGGACCGACTGTGATTCGATCCTAGTCAAACCATCTTCGCCAAACCACCTAGTCCAAGGGACTTGTAATTGCAATGCCAAACAATTCTTGACGAGATGTCTATTCATTTGATCAGTAAAGCAGGCCAGCATACTTCGATCTCAGTGATCGTCGCGAGAATAGAAACGACAAACAATCACTGTAAATCCATAGCAGAAAAGGCGAGAAGTTCAATGTAGAATAATTATTAGATAGCTTTTACTCGATGGTTCCAACATCGTTTCATGCAGCCTAGTCTGCGCATCGCTGTGTTTGTTCAGGTGATAGTTGCGAACCTACAGGCAAAAAGCACATGGCTCCATCAGGAGCAGATGCCGAGACTCTCAAGTCGACACCTGCGTTCTCTGAACCTGCAACAACAGCAGTCTTGCTTTCAGAGGGAGGATATACTTGCCAGAAGTATTTTTTCTCCTCGTCCCAATTGCCGAGGATTTCGTCTGCTCGTTCACTACCTGTCAACTGGTAGTGTCTCTCAATAATTGCCTTCAATTGAGCTTCACCCTCTGAAGTCGAGAGTCGCTGTGTTTTCACAATCTCACGATTGACCTTTTCCTCGAAGTCACCGTCTTTATCATAGAAATAACCGATTCCGCCCGTCATTCCGGCGCCAACGTTGCGTCCAACACTTCCAAGCATTACAACAACACCGCCCGTCATGTACTCACAGCAGTGATCGCCCGCCCCTTCTGCGACAGCGTAGGCACCACTATTTCGAACCCCGAATCTTTCACCGGCACGACCATTGGCATGGAAGTCCCCTCCAGTGGCACCATACAAGCATGCATTGCCAACAATGCTCGAACCTGCAGCGACAAATCCAGCGTCGGCACTGGGGACGACAACAATCTCGCCACCATGTTGACCCTTTCCAACGTAGTCATTACCCTCACCGACAAGGCGAAGCTTCAAACCTGGTAGCGTGAATGCTCCAAATGATTGACCAGCGCTGCCTTCGAATTGAACACTGATTTGTCCCTTGAATCCATTGTTGCCATGTGCCCGTGCAATATTTCCAGAGAGCATGGCACCTACACTGCGGTCCGTGTTCTTGATTGGAACAGTGATGGTAACTTCCCCAGCGTTATCTTCAATGACTTTTTCAATGTCCGAGTTCTTGCATACTTCACGATCCAAGTCCGAACTGAAACCGTTGATGTGAACGACTTCTTCCTTGGGAACGCGTACGCCTCCCTCGATAGCGGCCTTCAAGAATGATCGGTCGTTGGCAGTGTTGGGTACACCGGCGAAGAATCGGTCAAGACTTATTCCCTGCGTCTTCACAATTCGTCCAACTTGCGAATCGCTTGTCTTCAAGAGGTCTGCTCGACCAATTACATCTTCAAGCTTCTTGTAACCCAATTCGGCCAACAATGCGCGAATCTCCTCTGCCACAAATTCGAAAAAGTTAACGACGTGCTCTGGCGTTCCCGGAAATTTCTTTCGCAACTCCTCCTTTTGACTCGTGACACCGACAGGACAAGTATTGAGATGGCACACACGAGCCATCACGCAGCCTTCTGCAATCATCGCAATCGTTCCAAAACCAAACTCTTCAGCTCCCATCATGGCACCCATGATGACATCGAGGCCAGTTCGAATACCTCCATCAACTCGAAGAGTGACTCGATCGCGCAAGTTATTGTTAAATAAAGCAGAGTGAGCCTCGGTGAGGCCAAGTTCCCAGGGACATCCAGCATGCTTGATCGATGACAACGGAGAAGCACCAGTTCCACCATCTCCACCAGAAATCTGAATTACATCTGCGTCTGCTTTGGCAACACCACAGGCAACAGTACCAATGCCGATAGAAGAAACGAGCTTCACGGACACTCCAGCCTTTTCGTTGACGGCGTGAAGATCGTGAATCAATTGAGCAAGATCCTCGATGCTGTAAATATCGTGGTGAGGAGGCGGCGAAATAAGTGTCACACCTGGTTTACTAGCACGAAGACCAGCAATGTAATCAGAAACTTTTGGTCCAGGGAGTTGACCTCCTTCTCCAGGCTTGGCACCTTGAGCCATCTTGATTTCTAGTTGTTTTGCAGTTACAAGGAACTCGGGGGTGACACCAAATCTTCCACTGGCAACTTGATGAACGAAAGAGTTGGCCGAATCCCCTTTCTTCAATCCGGCAAGATGGGGAAAAGTCTGACTTCGTCCTCGCTCATCAACATCAGAAATGGGCTTTCCGCGAATAATGTCTTCTCCACCTTCTCCAGAGTTGGACTTTCCTCCAATACGATTCACGGCGATGGCTAGAGTCTCATGAGCTTCCCGACTAAGGGCGCCGAGTGACATGGCGCCGGTGCAGAATCGTCGCATGATTTGCGAAGCAGGTTCAACCTCTTCGATCGGAATGCTAGGTCTGTCAGAATCAAATTCAAGGAGATCACGAATATTGGCTAATGGGGCGGTCGCTAGACTCTTCTTGAAGATCTCGTAGTTGGCAACACTCTTGGGCTTCACTCCATCATTCTCTAGCTCGTCGCGATCCGTGGCTGCACTCACTGATTTATCAAGTCCAATTGCATCGTGAAGGAGTTTTGCCATGTCTGACGAGTTGATGTGGTATTCTCCGAGCTTTGGAACTGGTTTGTAGTAGCCATAATTGATCAACTTCATTTTAGCCTTGATGGCTTCAGGTCTCATCATGACAGTCTCTGATGCAATATCCTCCAAGCTCATTCCACCAATGCGGCTAGTTGTTCCTTTGAAACTTCGGTCGATAACCTCGTCGCTGAGACCAAGTGCCTCGAAAATCTGAGCACCTTGATAAGACGTGAGCAAGGAAATACCCATTTTTGACAAGATTTTCAATAATCCATTTTCCACGGCATCTCTGTAATTTTCTTGTGCCTGAGCAACAGTAGATTTTTTCAACTTTCCAGCCTCCATCATTTTTTGGGTCTTTTCCTGTCCGTACCATTGCTTGACAGTCTCAAGGGCAAGGTAAGGATGGACAGCATTAGCTCCATAACCGACAAGGCCTGCGATATGATGAGTCGACCATGCTCCACCAGTTTCGACGACGATACCAGTGTCCATGCGTAGACCATCAGCAATCAGACGATGGTGAACAGCGCCAACGGCAAGAAGAGGTGGAATGTAGGTGGATTTATCCAGTTCAGCTTGATCTGCAGCAAAGTCACTGAGGATGAGAACTTCCACTCCGTTTCGGACGGCCTTGGCTGCATTGTCGCACAAAGTATCTAGTGCAGCCTTGATTCCAGCAGGACCGTCCTCTAGGGAGTATCGAGTAGATAAAGTCTCCTGTTGGAATCCTCCATTTTCTGGTTGAGCGTAAGACTTGATCCTTTCCATTTCGGCCCCATTGAGGACAGGCGATTCCAAATGGATTAGCCGAGCTCCTTTTTCCGAGACCTTGTAAATACTTTCCTTCTTTCCAAGCGTCATACCAAGGGACATGACGATACCCTCTCGTAGTGGGTCGATTGGGGGGTTGGTGACTTGAGCGAATCGTTGTTTGAAGTAGTTGAAGAGAGGATGAGGGCGCTCCGAAAGAACTGAGATCGGGGCATCATCTCCCATGGAATATGTAGTTTCCTTTGCCGAGCCGGCCATGTCTTGGATCTGCATTCCGATATCTTCCAGTCCCCAACCGAAAGTGGACTGGGCAAACGTTGCTGTGTCATCTTCATAGTGTCGTTCACCATCTGCTTCCAATTTGGCCACGTCCTTGCGCTGATTGGCGATCCATTCACCATATGGATGGCCTGTGATGCATGGTTGACCCAGGAAGGAAAAATTCGTTAGTGATACAATCAGGGGCAATTTCGTCATGGATGAAATCAGGATGACTTACGCGAAGCAATTTCGCTCTTGATACGAATGTTATCCTTGAACTCTCCCGAGAGCAAATCGACGTTGATCATTTGGCCAGGGCCCAAACGTCCCTTTTCAACAATATCACACTCCTTCAAACCGGGAATGACACCAGTTTCACTCATCATGTAGACAGTCCCATCCTTGGTGATTGAGTAACGAGCTGGTCGAAGACCATTTCGGTCAAGGGACGCACCAATAGACTTGCCATCGGAATAGACGAGGAGAGCTGGGCCATCCCAGGCTTCCAAAAGGCCGCCATGGAATTTGTAGAAATTGGTAATTTCGGGGTTGTTCTTGAGGTCGGGGTTATTTTCATAGGCAGTGGGGACCATGGCCATCAAGGCACATGGTGCTCGGTGACGAGATTGACACATGAGTTCGAATACGGAATCAAGATTGGCAGAGTCGGAACGATCCAAGCTAACAACAGGTTCCAATACAGAAGGGATGTCTTGAGTGTTGCACATAGTCACAATGTTTTCTGTCGAATCGTAATCAACCAAATCACCACCGCTGACAGGCATTGTTCCGTCAAAGTTATCCTTGGCTGCTTCTCGGGCCTTGATCCAATTGACGTTTCCGAGCAAGGTATTGATTTCTCCATTGTGTCCAACAACACGCATTGGTTGAGCAAGTGGCCAACGAGGACTGGTGTTGGTGGAGAATCGGCGATGGTAAATGATGAATTGAGAGGTAAAGTTTTCGTTGATGAGGTCTTTGTAAAATTGGGCCAAAACCGCCGATTGGACCATGCCTTTGTAGACAATAGTTCTAGACGAGAACGATGCTACATAAACCTCGTGGTCGTCCTTCCAATCGAGTCCGGCATTTTTGAGCTCCACCGAAAAGCGACGTCGAACAAGGTAGAGGGTACGCTCAAAACCATCCCGGACGCTGTCGTCGTTGGGCCCCAAACGAACGGGAGGATTCACAAAAAGTTGCCAAATGCTGGGCATGGCCTCTCGTGCCATGGGACCCAAAACAGAAGGATCCACTGGTACCTCTCGCCATCCGACGACAGCTAGCTCATTGGCACGACAGACAGCCTCAATTTTCTCCTTGACGGCATTTCGCTTGGCCTCATCTCGTGGGAGGAAAAGCATTCCAACACCTGGATGAGGGTGTTCTTCCGAACGAAACTCAGGGAATAGATCCCAAGGAATTTGTGTCATGACACCAGCACCGTCTCCCGAGATAGAATCTCCCCCACAGGCTCCACGGTGTTCCATGCAAGTCAAGGCAGAAAGGCCTTCTTGAATGACCTTGTGAGTACCCAATTCACCTACCATTGGGAACGTAATCTTTGTAAGGAAACAGGGGGACAGGGAAGAGCTTGTTCGTCTCCATTCTAGCAAATTGAACTTACCACCCGCTTTGGTGTTGGCAATAAATCCGACACCGCACGCATCACGCTCCTTGGTCAAAGCCATTGGTCCATCAAAAATATTGCTTGGTTGGTCCGATACAAAAGCCATGTTCAATTGGGTAAAAGAGCACTGTTCATCTTGCGACCAAGATGTCACAGTGTTGGTATTGGTATTCTTGCCTCGCCATGAGTTTCTCAGAGATATTTGTGTCGGGCTGTTCTTGAGAGACTGAGGCAAAAATGCCAACGTGACCATGGGCGTCACGACACCCAACAAGCAAACAAGAGGGACTCGCATAATGAGGAACTGCTTTTGGAAATCTTTTCTTTACAGTGGAAGTGATGTGAAAAAAGATCCCTACGCAACGAGTTGTTGCTGAAAATACAAGTTTCCTCAAGACTTGCAAGCCAGGTTGAAAGAAATGAGGGCCTTGTGCCTTGTCGTAATATAGGCACGAATTTTTTGATGGTTGGCCGAACATGAAATTTCAACAAGGCCGACGGTATCCCGTCGTCAGCCATGTTCGCATGTCTCGCAAGTCCTGTTCTCTTCAAACGTTGGCATTCGTCGTCCAGTGCGCGGACAGAATTCTCGGAGCGAGGCACCTTCGCCTCTCATTTTTTTGCCCCGCGAGGATGATGATGATTGATGATGTGGCCAGGTGCAACTTCTGGCATTTTGGTTATGAGCTGAACCTAGGTTCTCCTTTCTCCTGGACCGCAAATAATAGGGGGATCATAGAAAGGGGGTTCGTCGATGTTCGATTCCCTCTTCTTTTCAAATGACCCCAGCTATGCCACTGGCGAATGCTATTGGATAGCCCGAAATTAAAGGACAACAGCATTGGACCTTGAGGCGTGTGTTCTCTTTTTTTGTTGTTGCCAGAAGTCGCTGTCCTACTCCTGTTTACTGTTAGGACGTCTTCTGAACTTGTGGCTTTATAGACATCGTTGGACAGTTACCTAAAGAAAGCACAGAAAAAGATGAGTTCGGCACCGGGAAATATCTTCTTGACAACCGAGAACCTAGCTTTTGCCTTTCCATTGATTTTTGTCTGTGGATCCTATGTGAGTACAGTGTTGCCATGTTTGGTGTGTGCCATGTGAAATGGACCACACACACACACCAGCCTTTGGGAATATTGTCGCCATTTTCTAATGCAATCCATTTCTCGCCGTCGCAAACGATACAGGCTTACTTCAAATATATTCCCCTGCACATCGGATTGCCAATCTTGGGTGGACTTTACGTGTTGTATCAAATACGGGCACAGATACAAGCTCGTAAGTAGCAGTGTCATGGCAGCTGATTGGCAGGTTTGGATCTCGATTTTTTCTGAAATGTTTCCCTGACAAAATGCCTGGTTGTACTTGTTGTTTTTATTGACTTTTTTCTCAGAACATGACAAGAAAATTACCAACATGGATGAAAAGGCGATTAATGACCTCGCCAAGGAACTAGAAGGAGAGGACAAGACATCCGAAGAACAGGATGCCAAGGCGAAAAAGTTGGCAAAGAAAAAGGCAGCGATTCAGCATCGTCTGGCTGCCGAAGCAAGAAAAGAGGAAAAGAAAAAGGCCAAGAAGAAAAAGTCGGATGATGATGACGACGATGATGATGTTGCATTGGATACATTTGCCAAGCCTACCAAAAAGAAGAACTAATAACTGTAGCACACTGTAACTTTGGATCGACATGGACGGAGTGGGGATGACGGCACCATTCTACAACGTTGTCTTGCCCTTTGCGAGACAAAGAGAGAGAGATTGATGAATCAAGTGTTGCGAGTTGCCTTTACAGGATGGGGTCTCATGGTCGTGCTTTTTGTCTGGATGCATAGATATTTCGTGATAGACATGATCTAGAAAAACTGCCCGATTTTTTGCTCATGATAGAGATTTTAGCGTTGTTGTGTTTTCCTAGAGTTCCCCACATTGGATAATCCGCAGAGGTAACCGAGGAGTCGTTCCATTGACAGGCACTGCCTCGCATTTCCTGACTGTCAACATGCTAGCCCCATCCAAGACTTGACCAAACACACAGTGCTTCCCATCTAACCAGTCTGCTTTGCCACAAGTTATAAAGAATTGACAGCCATTCGTATTGGGGCCCGAATTCGCCATGGACAACATGCCAGGTTTGGAATGTTTATGTGTGAAATTCTCATCGGCAAACGTTGGTCCATAGATGCTTAATTTGCCAGTTCCATCGTGGTTAAGAAAGTCTCCTCCCTGAATCATGAAATCTTTCATGACGCGATGAAATGTCGAATTCTTGTATCCAGTCGGTTGTTCGTTTTGTAAATACTCTCCTGAACAGAACTGTCGGAAATTTTCGCAAGTAATGGGGCACTGAACCAACACACACAAAAAAGAATTAGAATCCTTTTCACACGATGGAATGACAAGAGCTTATTCGAATATTTGACTTACATCTTTTAAAAAAAGCTCCAATTTAATTCTTCCAAGTTCCACTGTATTGTTTCCTTCACCCAAGGCGACATCCATGAAGACCACCGCATTCCCCCTTTCAATGGCAGCCATCACTTCTGGATCAGGGCCTCCCACCATCATTCCTGTTCCAGTTATGGTACTCATTTATCCAAGAAGCCAAGTCGTAATAGTGTGACGGGATCCACTTTTGCTGCTTGATTTGACCACAGGTAGTTGTAACATTTTTGCCATCAACCCCGATTCTCCAAGTTGGTCATGGTGGTCGAATCACAAATGAATCCATCTAGTCCAAGATCTTGCGAAGAAACGCACGATCAATGGATCCAAAAATCCGAGTTGGCCAATGTTGGCCGCATGCGTTGATTGTGCATCTGTCTACGATACGTGTAGACTGGGAACTTGGAGAGGCTGGTTATAATAAGTAGGAAGCCATATATGTGAACATAGAAAACCAATGCGTTCTTCCGTGTCCCTGCTTTCACTTAACGGCTTGATTCGACCGGTGGAAAACATGTGTGACCTGTGCTTCCATTGATTTGGACTATGGGTATGATAGGAACCCCATTGGATTGTTTCCGGCGGTCTCCCACGATTTGATTTGCATTGGTCGCACTGGCACGATAGCTGGCCGCACACTCACGACTCCGACGAGTGAGATTACCGTACGCGCCGTACTCTCGGTACGGGATTTTCGACTTCGGCTCGCAACAACATCCATCGACAACTCCACGTCCTTTCTTTTGCGCTGCTAGGTAGTTGCTGCTAAAAGGAACCAAGACCGTCAAAGAAATTTTATTCACTGTCAACTAGACTACCGGCGACTTGGCTCTCTCTGAATCATTTGTAGTTTTGACTCTACTGGTGTCGAATAGAAATCAGATCAATTGTGTGGATCGTTGCCTTTTGAGAACTCGACCGCAGAAACCTGTGCTCCGCCCAACTCACGCAAGCCAACAGTGGCGTAGGAACCAAACTTGATTTTCGCAAAAAAAAGAGCCAGTACCATGCTTTTTCGTGCTGTGTGGGCTTTGTTGCTGCTCACTGCCCTGGCAAACGGCGAAGACACAGACCAATTAGACACTTCAAGTTATCACATCCGTGAAATTCTCTTGTCGATCTTTCAAAGCACAGGAGGCTTCACATGGGTCAATTCATCGAACTGGCTCTCGCAAAGAATTGATGTCTGCCAATTCTATGGTGTAACATGTTATCCATCCGACTATGTCGATAGCGACCGCGTCGGGCATATTCAGGAACTCAACCTGGTCGAAAACCGCCTAATTGGTACTTTGCCGTCAATTGTCTTTGAAATTCCATACCTTGAGACTTTGAATATTGAAGACAATGCCGACTTGACGATCGACTTGAGTAGCTTGAGCCAGGCCCAATACTTGAAAGAGTTGGATCTGTCCAACACATACGTGAGCAACCTGGACGGGATCGAGGCCGCCTCAAATTTGCAAGTTCTTCATTTGACAGGCCTTCAGCTCAAAGGTTCGCTACCATCAGGAATTTTCAGCCTCCCAAATTTGGAGTTATTCTATGCCAACGATAACATGTTCTCTGGGACCATTCCAAGTCAGATCGGCAAGATGACTTCACTTCGTGAGATCTACTTGGGTAACAGTGACATGACCGGCCAAATACCATCAGAAATAGGTTCACTGACCTTGCTGGAAGTGTTGGTTCTGGGAAACAATGCCTTTGGCGGCACGATGCCGACGGCTTTGAACGCTCTTACAAACTTGAAGGCCCTTGCTATCCACAGAGACGACGAGCTACCCAAAGGACAAGGAATTACTGGATCAGTCCCAGCTTTCTCCAGTCACGAGAAATTGACCAATGTGTTCCTTCAGAACCAGAAGCTGTCAGGATCGCTTGCCTCAAACTTTCTCCTTGTTGCACCACAAGCTCAGTCTGTAGGAGTAGATTTGAGATTCAATCAGATTACCGGAACTGTGCCGGAAAGTTTGTTGGACAAGGCATACTTGAATCTATACCTTGCAGACAACAAGATCACCTCAGTTCCGACTTCTATTTACGACCGCAGCAGCAATACTTGCCCAGACATTGTCAATTGGATGGCAGGAGATGTTGCTGAAGTCGGATGCGATGGCTTCTTGTGTCCACCTGGTACCTGGGCTCCCTTCGGAAGTGCAACTGCCACGGACCCCTGTTCCTCGTGTTCGGATGACAGCACCTTGTGGGGTCGAACAAGCTGTGCGTCTTCAACACCCACCGACGTAAAGGAACGCGACGTTCTTGTCAATATGTACAACGTGATGGGAGGTCGAGACTGGAAGGTTGACACAAATTGGTTGAGTTTGAACGGGACTGTGTGTGATTGGTATGGAATCACTTGTTCGAATGGTCTTGTAACTTCCATCAACCTTCGCAACAACGGTTTGTCCGGTACTTCGCCACAAGAACTATTCTCATTATCCCAACTGCGCACTCTGAATCTAGAGCTAAATCCGATCGAATTCAGCTTTAAAGGCATTAGCGCTGCCACCAACTTGCAAGTTCTCGAGTTGGCTAAAACAAATCTCCCCGCTACAGCTCTCTCAGAAATGCAAGAGCTGGCTTCTTTAAGCAATCTCGCCGTGTTTTCCATCGATTCCAATGTCCTAAGCGGCACTGTACCGACTGCTATTTTTAGCTTAACGGGCTTGCAGGAATTGAATCTCGGCCACAATGGTTTCACTGGTACGCTAAGCACTCTCATTGGGCAATTGACCAAGTTGAACCGGCTATACATTAGTGGGAACTTGTTCTCTGGACAATTCCCTTCTCAAATTGGAAACTTAGTGGGACTTGAAGAACTCTCGGCTGCAGAAAATAAATTTGGAGGAACGATACCGCAAGAATTGAATCAACTGACAAACCTTAAATCACTTTCTCTCCAGCAAGTAATTCATGTTGGTGGCATCGCTGGGAACCTGCCATCCTTCGCCAACTCGGGCCAGCTAACTTCCATTCAATTAGGGTCAAACGCCCTTACAGGCACATTGCCCGCCGACCTTTTGGCAAATAGCCTCAATTTGGGTAAACGCATCGAAATTGATCTCAGCGGCAATCTAATACAAGGAACCGTACCAGCGCAGTGGTCGCGTTTTGATCAGCTATACGTCGATCTTGCCGATAACCACATCACGGCAATTGCTTCAAGTCTTTGCGCGATCGATGGCTGGATGGATGGTGACGTTGGCAGATACAGTTGTGACGCGATTCTATGTCCCAAGGGATCGTCGAACACCATTGGAAGGAAAAGCGATGGACAGTCTGAATGCATGGTTTGCACGAACGGTGGAACAAACTACATGGGTACAACATCGTGTACTGGAAAAACTTTTGAGTTTGGTACAAACGATAATTCGCCGACTAGCATTCTCCTGGAGTTGTTTGCTGCAACCCTGGGAAGCGGGTGGAAGAATTCCTCTGGGTGGGTAGATTCTTCCGATGTCTGTACTTTCTTCGGTGTTGTCTGTGACGGAGCTGGTCGAGTTAATAAAATTGACCTTACTGACAACGGTCTTAAGGGATCGGTACCAACCTCCATATTCAAATTGTCAGAACTGAATGAACTCACTCTGTCACAGAACATGATCACAATCAAATTTGATGGCATTGCAAACTCCACCGCACTTACTACACTGAAACTTGATGGAACAAATTTGGACTCAATAGCTGGTTTGGGCAAGGCGCCAAGCATTTCTAATTTGTACCTTTCCCAGAATCAGTTGCAAGGCGAAATACCACGTGAACTGTACTTGTTATCCAACCTCATCGTGCTTGACCTTGGATATAACCAGCTCACTGGCAGAATTCCCAACTTGATTGGTGCGCTTGATTCTCTCGAAATACTTCGTCTGTATCACAATAAGTTGACAGGCCAGCTTCCAGCGGCACTGGGGGATCTCACAAACCTTCAAGTGCTCAATTTAGCACAGAACAACTTTGAAGGTACTATCCCCCCTGATTTGAACGAGCTTACCGACCTAAGATTTCTATCTCTTCAAAGAGAAGGAGGAGTCCTTGGAACTGATGACGTAGGACTCAATTTTGGTGACAGTAGTGCTCTTGGTCCTGGTCTGAGTGGTACACTTCCCGCTTTCGACAAGTTGACTTCTCTCTATGAGCTTTATCTTGGCCTCAACAGTCTCACTGGATCTATTCCCGCCAACTTTTTGGATGGTTTAGGGGAGACGGCCGCAGATATTAAAGTTGACTTAACGTCCAATCAGCTCACAGGAACCATTCCTGGATCCTTGTCTCAATTCGATGATTTATCTCTATTTGTTGCTGGTAATGAAATCACAGGCATCGCCGAGGCGTTGTGTTCAAAATCGGGTTGGATGAACGGCGACGTTGGACAGTTTCAGTGCGACGGTATTCTTTGCCCAGCAGGCACTTTCAATGCTTACGGAAGAAAGAATGCACGTGCTACTACATGCATGACCTGTTCCAGTGGTAGTACTCAATACCTCGGAAGCTTTTCGTGCTTGTCACAAGTTGAACAGCAAGAGCTTTCGGAACGTGGAATCTTGGAGAAAATTTACAATCAAATGAACGGAGACAACTGGCTTGACAGCACCAATTGGATGGACGACGAAGCAAGTATCTGCACATGGTTCGGTATAGAGTGCGTCTCCGATGATAATCCCTCGGTCGTGTCTATTGTGCTTCCGAACAATCGACTATTGAACAGTCTCATCACGGACATTTTCAAGCTACCAAACCTACAGACTCTGGACTTGAACCAGAATGACATCGAAGTCAGCTTGCTTGGTATTCAGAATGCCACCAACCTTGTCTACCTGGACTTCTCGAAAACCAATCTTTTGTCGCTAAGCGGAATCTCCTCCGCCTCGCCGCGACGGAAACAACATTACCGTATTCCCCGATGAAGTCGTTAACCTTGTAAACCTCGAGACTCTTTCGCTCTCAGACAACCCTTTTCCCCAGATGATAGTGCCGGACTTTGAATCGTTACCAAATCTCAAGTACCTGGGATTACAAAACAGCGGAATCATGGGTATCATGCCTGATTGGGTTGGTTCACTAACCAATCTTGAATACTTGAACTTGGCCCAAAATGGTCTTATGGGCAGCCTTCCAGAGAGCTTGCTCAATTTGACGAATCTACAGTATCTTGATTTATCGGATCAGAAATCTAACGGTGGTGAATTAGGTGGTCCACTGCTTGACTTTGCCAACGCAACGATGCTCTCCTCAGTGTTCCTTCAGCACAATAGTTTCACTGGATCGATTCCATCCACGATGCTCGCCGGGAATTCAAATACAGAACTTGTGACCTTGGATCTTCGTTACAATCTCCTTACGGGCCAGGTCCCCGCTCAACTTGCTAGAATCAGTCAAATGAACTTGTACTTGGGTTCCAATATGTTAACTTCCATTCCTGCAGCTCTTTGCAATACTAACTGGAACGATGGTAACGTTGGCAAGCATGGTTGTGATGGGATTATGTGTGGTTCTGGCACATTCAACACATATGGGCGAGCCATTGGAAATCTGCAATGTATAACGTGCAACTCCATGTTCATGACCGCTGTCCTCGGAGCCACCAGCTGTGGCTCTTCTATGGAGCATACTGCTCTCATTTCTTTTTATCAGAGTACTGGAGGTCCCAACTGGAACTCGGCCAACAATTGGCTAGAAAGCGAGGATCATTGTAGTTGGGAGGGAATCACATGTCATACGGACGGAGAATACAATGGCTTAGTACGAAAGATAGAATTGGACGACAATAACTTAGTCGGCACTGCTGACCTCGTCATGATCTGGCGATTTCAAGGTTTGGAGGTACTGAGGCTCCAAAGAAATAATGTTGTTGTACCATTCCTCAACATTGAGAACGCAATTAATCTGAAAACACTAATTCTTTCCGAAACCAAGACCAATTCATTGCTTGGGATTGGAGGTGCCAAGCAACTAACAGAGTTGCACATTACGAATGCGGGACTTTACGGAATGATTCCAGATGAGCTATTCCAATTGACAAATCTGGAGAAGCTCTACTTGAGTCACAATGCTTTGACTGGGTTCCTACCGTCACAGATCGGGAAACTGACAGGATTGAAGGACCTTTATGTATTTGACAATATGTTGAGAGGAACTATTCCGACAAACATCGGCCTGCTTGGAAATTTGGAACATTTGTCACTTGGACAGAACCAATTTGTAGGGAGCCTTCCACATCAAATTGGATCTCTTGCTCGTCTTCAACTACTTTCTCTAGAAAAGGAGCAAGATGTCGCTCCTACAGGGATGTTTTCTGTTGGAGGAGGTGGCCTGTCAGGAACCCTCCCTTCACTCAACGGACTCCCGCGAATTCGCGAAGTTTACCTTGGACACAACTCGTTCACAGGAACTATACCCACCGACTTCCTGAAGGGCGTGGCAGACAAATCACAACTGCTAGTTGTTGATTTGAGCTTTAACACCATATCTGGAACGATTCCTTCCTCATTCTCTGACTTCGCGGACCTTCGCCTTGAGCTTGAAAGAAACCAAATTTCGGGAATACCGGACGAGGTATGCGCCATGAAATCATGGTATAACGGGGAGGTGTCCAACGGATGCGACGCGATATTATGCTTTCCCGGTACCTATAATGAATTCGGACGCCGAATAGATGCGAAGACTACATGTAGGACATGCACTTACCCAGGCTCTGCCGTTGACTATGGCGCTGTGGCATGCGGCCCGGTCAATGCTGACGCCATGGACGACCGTTCCATCCTAATGGAACTTTACGATGCTACAGGAGGAAGCGAATGGGCTAATTCGGCTGGTTGGAATAGTGATACCGACTCTTTCTGTGATTGGTATGGAATTACATGTGAACCATTAGGCACGTCGGGTGGGATGACTGTAACGGAAATTGCATTGATGGAAAACAAGTTGAATGGTCTGATTCCGTCCATTCTTTTCCACCTTCCGGAGCTAAGGAAACTGGATGTGCGGAGCAATGATATTTCTGTTGGGTTGAATGCCGTTTTTCAAGCCGAACACCTTGAAGAGTTATTGCTTGACAAGACGCTTCTCACATCCTTGGAAGGAATAGGACAGGCGACCTCGCTTCGAGTGCTGCATCTGACTAAGACATCGTTTGGTTGGAAGAACATCCCCGACGAACTTTATGATCTGAGGGCACTGGAAGACGTAAATTTGGCCGACGCCATGCTAGGAGGCACCTTGTCCAGTAAGATTGGTCAACTCACGAAACTGAAACGATTCTCCGTGGCTGGCAATGGGATCAGTGGTCAGATTCCATCTGAGATAGGCAATCTCGTGGCGGTTGAATACTTGGACTTGTCTAACAATGACTGGTACGGGACTCTGCCCCAAACTATCAGCAACATGACATCGTTGATTTCATTTGGGTTGAAGAACGATGATTTGGAAAGGGTAGGAGTTTCAGGGCAATTGCAACCATTTGCGACAATGGCTGGCCTCCGCGAATTATATTTGTCAAACAATCAATTTACTGGTACAATCCCAAACACGTTCTTGGGTGGTATCAGTGACACGTCACGACTCGTTACTGTACATTTGGAAGGCAACGCACTCGGTGGTACAATTCCTTCCCAGCTTTCCGCTTTCAGTAAGATGAACATATACCTTGAAAATAACCTCTTCTCTGCTTTTGGTACTGGTCTTTGTCAACAATCCCAGTGGATGGAGGGAAACGTTGCAAAGTTTGGATGCGACGCCATTCTTTGTCCTGCCGGCGAGTATAGTGCGGCAGGCCGACAGATTTCAGGGGGCACAGCATGTGCTAAATGTCCTGACTTAGTAAGCTCACCCACGCTAGGCTCCACCTTTTGCATATCGATCCAGAAGCAGAAGGAGCGTGAAATTCTGGCGAAGGTTTTCAAAGGGACAGATGGAAATAATTGGTACATTCGAGATGGTTGGATGGATGACAGGGTCGATATTTGTAGGTGGTACGGCGTCAAATGCAAAGAAGGGTCGACTGTGGAATCGATATTGCTAGGCGGCAATGGCCTCGTAGGAACCATTCCCACAGAAATTTATGAGATGCCAAACCTCAAGTTTCTTTGGCTGTACTCCAACCCAATTGATTTGAGCTTTGACGGTATTGCACAAGCAACAAGCTTGACGAGCCTGCTGCTTGATTCTACGAAGATTCGTTCGTTGAATGGAATCGGACTTGGCCGTTCGCTTGTGGATATCGATGTGCGGTTCAACAACTTGGATGGACCGATTCCCCCCGAAATTTCGAGCCTCGTAAATCTTGCAACTTTCACGTGCTCCCACAATGCATTTACTGGAACTGTCCCAGAGTTGACAGCCATACGAACACTAGAAACATTGCGAATGGCAGACAACCGGTTTACAGGAACTCTTCCGTCCTTTTCGAAGCATCCCTTGTTGAAGACCATCGACCTATCGGAGAACAGTCTTGTCGGTCCAATTCTTAGCTCCTTGATGAGTTCCGTTCCGGAATCGGAGGAAGTGTACTTGGATCTTTCCAGCAATATGTTGACTGGGACTGTACCTGGAGAGCTGGCGCGGTTCGATGGTCTAACTATTTTCCTCAGGGACAACCACATTGAAGGTATCAACACCAATCTTTGCGAACAAGCACGATTCAACGACGGTGACGTTGGAACGTACCAGTGCGATGGTATTCTCTGCCCGTCTGGCACGATGTCGCCTACAGGACGAGCTTCCGACTCTGGGGAGTGCCTCCCGTGTTCTCGAAATGAATACCTTGGAAGCACCACGTGCGGAGGATCACCTAGCGCCTCGCAATCAAGAAGCACTGGTATCTTCGCTAGTATGGTCATCGCCGCGACTGGTCTGGTCCTTGTTGCTTTCTCCTAGTTGATGTTCAAACCTGGATGTCTTCCTGCTGATTTTTTCAACAAAATTGCCTGTACAATACACTCTACATAAAGATATATAAAATAGCCAAATAGAGCATTGCACCATCCTTTGGGCGTAATAATCGGTTGAAATGGAGTACTCCTTCTATTGACGTGGTACAATCACGAAAATGACAAATCCACAACGTACCGCCTGTGAATTTTAATGTTACTTTCACCAAGTACGGAGAAGACGCTTCGCATTCAATTGTTTCCATTTTGGAAGTTTGTCAAAGGAAGACCTGGTCATTCCGAAATGTTTTTCAAACTCAGAGTTTGACAAGAACTGTTCCCAATCCGACATGTCGATATTGGAGACCTTGCCTTGTTTGAAATCTTCCATGGTATAGAACGTGCCAATGTTTGACCTGGTGTCGACATCCGACCTTGGAGAATTAGTTTCGACAGGTTTTTTCTCTGGCGTGATAGTTTCGACCGTTTTTTTCTCAGGCGTAGGTCTTTTCCCTGGCGTGAAGGTTTCGACAGGTTTTTTCTCTGGCATAATAGTTACGACAGGTTTTTTCTCTTCGGATCTGTCGTTGGCAAGTGGTGGATAGCCAACCGCCATCTTTTTCTCTTTTTCTATCTCTTGAAAATGGGATACTAACTGTTTGACTGGCGAAAATTTGACAGTTTCTGCATCTTTCCACGATGGTGATTTACGCTTTCCTGGTGATTGTGGCCAAGTATGGACACGTTGGGCGGGAGTGGATTCGGAACCGACTGAGACCTGCGTGGTACCAGTTTCATCGGCCTCTTCTTCCTCTTTGGTAACAGTGAGAGGGTGTTTGACAAAGAGGGTCTCGCTGACACGTGGAGTACCTGGCATTGTTTTCGTTCTCAACTCATGGCCACTCATCCTCCTGGTAGTTGCATTGATGGTGGAGAAGGAAATATTCTTGTTGGGGGTTCGTTTGAGCTTGTCAACCTCCGTCGTCGAATCGACGTTGTTCATGTTGGGTTCGTCTACGGGATTATCATCGGCATCCAAATTCAGTTTCGCCACGACTTGCTTTGCCCATTCAAATTCCTCGTCGTTGAAACGAGATGACGAATTCTTGTCATCTGATTTGTGTGATGACGACGACAAGGCCGATGAATCGTCATCGTCCTCATTTTCTGTTTTGTCGTCGTCATCTACGGCCCCCCCAATCGTACATGGCACTTCTTGCTTTGGAGTGCTTGGAGATTTTGAGGTCATCTTGTTCTGCCTTTTGGAGCGTAGCCTTATACTCTTTGAATTTTTTGTGTAGATTTTTGTACTTGATTGTCGCCTTGGCGGCAATGACACCCTTTTCGTCAATAATTTCCTTGATCAGTCGTTCCGCCTTGTTAATCTTCTTGTGTAATATATTCTTTTCTTCATCATGGATCTTTATATCTAACTCTAGCATACGAACACTACTTTGTCGACGCATGGAAATTGTTGGGCGACGTCCATTGAATATGGACGGGGGTCCAGAAATCGATTTGGATCGTTCGCTCCGGCGACTATGATTGCTTTTGCTGAGTTGTGTATGATTGGATACATTGAGTCCATTGCCTCGTTGTTGTTGACGGTCTAATTCTTCTTGCAATGCCGCCTCGAGCCATTCATCTTGGAGTCGGTCCTTTTCTCGGTTTTCCTCATTCAATTCTTTCAACACCTTGGCCATTAACAGCTTGAAGAGTTCTACTCCCTCTGGTGCCCCTTCTTCAATGGCTGCCTGGTAAAGTTCGAGAGCATCTTCCATGGCTTCTTCTCGACGACATTCGGCCCGAAAATGTCGTTGATTACTAAGATCTAGGATATAAGACTGATCACCGAGACTCAATTGGGAAACATTATCCTCGGCTTGTTCCTTGTATTGAACTACCAGCCGCGTCCGCATATCCATTTCTATTTCTGTGTCTTCTCCCATCGTACTCCCTTTGTGTGTGTGTATGTGAATGAGCTTGTGAGTGTGAGTGCTATCACAACGTATTTTCAACTCACTGTCAAGGAACAAGCTTGATAGAATGTTGAATGAGCGTTGTCGGTCCGTTTCACTAACTGTACATAGTTGCTAGCTGCTCTCATCAACAACTCTCTTCAAGGCGACCCAGCATCTTTTTGATCCCTATTTGGGCCTCATTATTATTCGTCTACAGGTCTGCCGGGGACGACATTTATTAATTGTCGAGTGTTCCACTGTTCGTCTGGGCAATCTTGTGATAAGTTGACTGACCTTATATGTTTGGATTGATATGGCCAGTTTTGTTTGAAGAAGGCAATACCAAAACCAAGTACAGGTACGTATGATTCGGATAGACATCATACTATCATAGGTACTAACGTTCGTATAACTACCGGCAAATGCCATAGGTTCTCACTCATCCCGCAGAAACGCACGTGCGGATCGGCGTCTGCGACCGTCACATTGTCATGTCTATCAGTCCAACACTGCAAGCTGATGCGAGGGCCGAGACAAGGAGAACCATATCTTGTACAGTGCCACGACCAATTGAATTGCATATATAGAAGAGAGAGAGAGAGAGATTAAGTGGATAATGCTTCGACAACAGCAGAAATTTTCATTGCTGGCTGCCACCTTCTTGTTCGAATTCTTCTTATTGAGTACAGCATTTCTCACTCCGCAATGCACTCACCTTGTAGCCGCCAAAAAGGAGTCACATTTCAGAGAACCACTCTTCTCGTCGTCTTCATCCTCATCATCTTCGTCTCCAAATGTTTCCTATGACGATGAAAACAATGATCGAGTACGTACAACTTTCCCCAATTGCCAACCATGGCGTTTATTTCTGTTGTCACGCATCATTCTTCCCTCATCCCATTGTATTGGTACTCGTCGATAATATGCTGCAGCAGAATCTCGACAAGAATTCACGATATATCAAAGGACTTATGGACAATTTGTCCACACTACTAGACAAGTACATCTTATCTGGATCACCCAAAACTGTGAGTCAACCACTTGTCGTCGTTGGAACCGTCGATTTTGCTACCAATGTCATCAACCAACGACTCATCTATCCTGAACCCAAATTTTTTGCATTTCTACCGGTCAAACATGATACCATTCTTTTTTTTTGTAGCGAGAACGAGTCTTTAATGTCTTGGATCAGATTTCTGGTGAGGCCATCGATGAGGAACTGGTTCAACAGTCCTTACGAATGGTCAAGCGTGCCGGTGTACCCATGAACAAGACCTATTTGGAAAAATATGCGAACGAATTGGGCAAGACAGATTCTGAAAAGCGACGACAAGAAGCATTACAACGGAAACAATGGGAAGAACAACGAAGCACCGAAGAAACTGGCTCCAAGGTGGCTGATAAAGTAGGGGAAGGAAGATCGGCACTTTCTAGGAGGGAAGCAGCATCATCAACGACGACGTCCAAACCCGATTTATTCATGAATTCGGTTTTAAATCCAGATTCCATTGCAACAATTTCAAGAGAAAAGTCGGAATTACAACAGGAAATGGAGCAGTCAAGTTCGGATGGCAAATCACTTCCTGAAAGCTTGGAGGCATCCAATCGAGTCTCCGAGTTGATTGCGGCAGCGGGAGCAGGATCATCTTTCAACGGGGAGATATTGGGTATTGGTGGTTTAGACGATGTATTGGCTCAAGTCAAACGACGTGTTTGGACTCCCTTGGCGGCTCCTCCACAATTACTAAAGGAGCTTGGTATCCACCCAGTTCGAGGATTACTTTTATACGGCAAACCTGGATGTGGCAAGACATTGTTGGCTCGAACACTTGGCAATATTTTGTCCCCAATGCGCCCTATTACTGTTGTCAGTGGTCCAGAAATTATGGACAAGTTTGTAGGATCTAGTGAGAAAAATCTGAGAGAAATCTTTGACTCGCCGCCAGACATTTATGATCGGTTCCGCATTGGTGAAAAGGACGGAGGCGAAGCTCTAGCCAGCGCTGCTTTGCACGTTATCGTCATGGATGAATTCGATGCAGTTGCCCGTACTCGGGGAGGTCGAGGAGGAAAGGGTGATCAAGGCGATGCAGGAGTGGCGCGTGATAGTGTTGTCAATCAATTACTGGCCAAGATGGATGGTGTCCAACCGTTACCAGTTCCAACGTTGGTCATTGGATTGACCAACAAACGAAGTCTCATCGAGCCTGGTACGTTCAATCCTAAGCGAATCATTTGATATTTGACAAGAGATCGTCTAATAATGATTTATTTTTGCCTGCCGCAACAGCGCTGCTTCGACCAGGGAGATTCGAAGTACAAGTGGAGGTCCCGCCACCACGAAGTATCAACCAACGGGTTAGTATCTTGAGAGTGCACTCGCACAGTATGCACGAGGCAGGACGATTGTTGGTTGCTGACCCGCCCCTCGGGACAGCTGCCCACCGATTCATCGAGGTATGTTCACATGAGGTCAGGAATTGTCCATGGTATACATATAGTTTCTCATTCAAATTTCATGTACCGGTACGTCGGATAGATGCATGCTTACTCTGGTCTTACATCGTACTCGGATTTACTAGAGGAAATCGCTCAAAAGTGTGAAGGTTTCTCTGGGGCCGCGCTTGCAGGTGTTGCAAGAGCTGCAGCGAGTCATGCGCTGCAAAGAGCAGTGGACGAATTCTCAGAGCGTGTCATCACTCCTGGTCAATCAACTTCATCGCTGATGGATTGCTTAGTGACAAGCGACGACTTTTACGCTGCGGTGGAGGATGTTATGAATAGTATGGGCACTAGTGACCATTCTGACGATGATGACCCGGCAGCATTGGCCGATGAAGCAAGCGAAAACGCTAGTCAGCCGCCGAGTGATTCATTGTCTCCTGAGTAGTGAATTCTTTGACTAATAATAATCATACCCTATTCCCCAAGCTTATCGATTAACTACCCCCCCCCCCAGTAAGGACATTCATGGTAGACTCTCCCTAGACATCAGCGTATCGAACACATTGAACTTCAATGTCACCAGCCTCGCTCGTCATGACTTCCTCAGTCATGCCACTCCGCTGGCTCCCCTCTTCGGTCATGATAGAAATGGTCTCACGATGGATGTTTGGATTTATCGGAACAGACACGTCAACCTGCTTGATAGCAGTTTGATCAACCAACCCATTCAGTCGGTTACTTGCCTTTTCCAGGCGCTTGCTTGATTCCTCCAGTTGCCGACGCAGTTCCTCGACGTTTCTGGCGATGCGAGTGCTACCAGACTCGACCACCTTCTTCTCGTTAGCTTCTGGTAACGATGACTGCTCGGAAAAGACGTCTGTGTCATCCTCATCAATCAAGGATTTCCGCCCCAATGAAACAGTACTTCGGGGTGACGATGATGTCAGCCCCTTTCCAGGCGATTCACGTTTCGACATGTAGTCCTTCGAGCTTGTGCCTACCGAACTCTCCGCTGAAATCCCAGGTGGTGCCCAGGTCGACCCAATCGATTCAGAAGCGGATTTCACTGTGTACTCAAGAGTAGACACTGACATTGAACAAGTTTCCTCCAACTTCTCAAAGGAATGTGATGATCGTAACGATGGGTCGATAGCCACCGTTCCAGTTTGTTCTCGTGCTGCTGCCAGGCGCGCTCGGGCCAAAGCCAACTCGTTGCGCAACTTATTTACCTTCGACGGCGTTTCAGTGCTGACATTGTTAACTGAAATGCTCAAAGACTTGCCAGCTGTTGCTAGTTGCTTCCGGAGCTCTTCCAGTTCCTCGCGCAGTTTCAGTCTGTCTCCAGCAGTCTTCTCGTTTTCCTTTTTCAATTCATCAATCTCTTGGTGATGTCGTGTTTCATTCTCTCTACTGATCCTGCGTTCTTCTTCAGCGCGAAGCCTCTCTTCGGCGCATCGGGCCTCAGATGCGTTTAACCTGGATTTGAGCGAAGCGATTTCTTTCTTGAACGCTTCTTCAATTCCCTTGGCCTCGATAACCATATCTTCTTGCGATTTCGTCGTGTGTTGCAAGAACTCAACTTTTCCCTCCAGAACAACAATTTCCTTCCGAAGAGCCGCAATCAAATCTTCAGCTTCGGCCGATAGTTTGGCCGCTGCAGATCCTGCCATCTGCCTCTCCTGTGAAACCATGGATCGGAGTGAAGTATTCTCCTCCTGCAATGACTTCAATGCCGCTTTCAAGTCAATTGTTTGCTGCAAAGTATCTGATGCATCAGGAGGTTCTGTTCCGCGAACCTGGTCAGATTCCTTCAGTTCGGAAAGTTTCTTTGCTTGAGATGCTATTACTCCGTCCTTGCATTCCAGCACTTTCTTCAATGCCTCGACCTCCCTTGACAAAGTTTCCAGTCGATTCTCAAGTTTTACTTTCTCCGCCAAGGATGAGGAAGCTTTTCTCGCAAAACCCTTGGTAACCTCCACGAAGTTTTCTTTGATACAAGCGAGCTCAGACTTCAATTTGTCGGATTCCTCTTTGGCTAGTTTCTTCTCTTCTTTTATTTCCTCTTGAAGCTTGGAGATCTCGTCTTTGGCTGAAGTCAGCTGCTTCGTCAACCTATCAACATCCGCAGAACTATGTAGTCGGTTACGAGACCGTTCCCTTTCCAGCCTATGCATATTCGACTTGCATTTTGTGAGCTCTGATCTGACTTTGTTCTCCTCCTTCACAGCAGCCTTGAGATTTTCTTCGAGGTTGGCCTGTGTCTTCAGTGCCTCTGACTCGATTTGTTCAATTTTTCGTGAAGCGATCTCACACGATTTTCATGATTCTGTTGAATCCTTTCCAAATCCAGATCCTTCTGCCTGAACTCATTCAACTGATTTTCTGTTTCCTGGAGCCTCGTTTCAATTCATGTACTTCATGTATGGATTTAGTGCTTCCCTGCTCGTCAAAACTTGCTGCTTGAGCTTCTGCAAGCCGCAATCTAAGTTCAACAATTTCGGCCTTCAATTGTATGATCTGATTTGAGTTTGCCTGATCAGGCGCGGATTTGGGCGATAATGAGCGGGAGTTGCGTAGGGAAATCTTCAACGCAGAAACTTCTTGCTGAAGCTTCGAGACGCTTTCTTCGAGAATCTTTTTTTGTTTGTTTTCCTTTTCGTAAATGTCTTGGTGCTTTTTCCGATCTTGTACAGCATGGGCTCGGCTTTCAGTTGCTTTGTATTGTTTTTCTTGTGCCTCTCTCTTAACCTTTGCGAGTTCAGCGAACGTGTCATCCAAACGTTGCTGTGTCATCTCTAGTTGTCGTTTCCACCCATCAATCACCTTGTTCTGTCGTTTCAGATCTTGCAGTGCTCGCGCAAGTCGAGAATCGGTGCGTGATGTGTTGTCCTGCCCCAATTGTACCAGTTCAAGCTGTGCCTCTACCAGGTTGATCGCTTGTGGGTCGAACTCGTTCACATCGCTGGTGCGATCGACCCTAGGTGGAGATATATCTAACCAAGGATCATCTACATTGTGTCTAGAAGGGCTGCCTGATGGTTCCCTTTCTAAAGGCGAATGGCTTGATTTTCTCATCGATTCGCTATCCCTGTCACGTCCCTTGAGTTCGTCGTCCGAGAGATTTCTAGCTTCCGTGAGACTATTCTCCTCAAAGGAAGAAGGCGATTTTTTGTCCGCGTCCTTGGTGGATCGGGTCCGATGCTTAAAGTTGTTGCGAGCGTCCTTGGCTTTGGAACCAAATTTTCCGGCTTCCGCGTGAGGAGCAGCAGTTTTGCACTCCACACGGTATACCTCGGCAGCTGTGGCAGCGAAGTCCCCAGCTAAAATAGTTGTTGCATCGAAACACATATCGAAATTCTTTCTCGTGAGGGGGGAGTTTTGTTTGGAGTTGGAACCAGGTGAATCATCGACGTGTTGATTTGCACAAGTCATGTTGAAGTGATCGCCCAGTATCCATTGCGTCGCCGTATGAGGTGTTTTCTTGGCACCATGCCGAATATCCTCGGTAGTAGGACTGCAAACATCTGTAAGCTTCCCCAATTCCCCAAGAGGGCGGCGTCTCGCTCCAGGTGTCGCCTTGGACTGAAGGGTTGGAAGGTTGGATGGTGGCGGCCTCCATCGTTGGTCAAGTGCATTCCTTGGATGTTTCGGGGATTTTGGTTCGCGAAGATTATTCATGAGAGTGGTGGGAGATACAATGGACTGAGCTATCCCATTGTATCGCTCCATTAGCGAAAATTCAGGTCTTGGAGCCATTCCTGCTACACAGGTGAAAAGCGTCGCCAATGATCTTTCCTTCTAAAGAATATCGATTCCCCACCACACGTTGACACACAACCTTGCCCCTCCAATATTTGTGACTGGTGGGTTCAATCTATAGTTTTCTGGTTATTATTTGTATAGGTTGAAGGGCGAGGTGTTGCGATGGTTGTGCAATAGATGGAGGAGAAATCGTCGATTCGGTGCATTGCACATGCCACCATTCTCCGTTTAGTTGACTCTCCAAGCGAATCGTGTATGTATGGCACGCGAAAAATTTGCGCGAAGCCAAGAAACCAAATTGAATGCTTAGTAGCCTAATAAAATTTAATGATCCGCGAGTCATTTTCATTGGAATATATTTAAACGTACTCGATACAGAGCATTTAAATCGCATGCCGAAGGGACGCCACCAAGGATTTTCGTTGAAAAACATGTGTTGCGATGTTTTTCGAACCCGGGATGGACTCGCACGAATTGAACAATACTCAACTTGGCGGGAAAAATGGGAAAATCACAAAAAATCACCTTCCTGCGTGCCAAAAGGGTGTCATCACTCAATCATGGGAGGGCAACTGCATCCGTTCATTCCGGTAGGTGTCCATTGACAGTGAGATACAAAAAGTCATAAACTACCGTACCTGGTACTTTACCAGGTACTTACTTACTGTACAAGGCTGGGTAATTGTTCCGAAAATCCCTAACCGATTTTTCTCTAATTGGCCAAGTAAAGAAGTACCGGTACTATCGTTAGTACTACCCTTGTATCATATTCAATCCAGCTTGCCCAAATGTCCTTCATTCGCAGCAAAGGTGACTAGCTGGCGGACAAATGATGAGTTACTTAAAGCATACCCTCGTTTGGCCTTCAATTCTCTAGCAACAGTTATTAGATCCATCTCCCCAAAGTGCATCATTGCAGCAGCAACAATGGTTCCCGAGCGATTCATTCCTGCAGCACAATGTACTAATGCTTTGCCAGTCTGTGGGTTTTCATCATCACATCCTTCCACTCTATAAGCCCTGCATTCTTGAAGAAATTGTTTACATTCGTCCCAATGAGCCATCACATCGTACGATAGTTGATCGTCTGCTGGGATGTAGTGATGATCGATCTCGTTACTTCGAAGTTCCCAATACAATGATTCCATGATCTGGGGAGGCATACGGTTGGTGGATAGCACATGGGTGATTCCAAATTCTTGTCTAAGTCTCTCGGCATTGTTGCGGACACAATGGAGGGGCGCCAAATATAACCATGGCAACATGGCGACCGGAGGCTCTGGAATACGGTCTGGAGGTGCCCCATTGATGATTGCATTCAAGGCATGCCAGGTCTCCCAAGGAAAACCATCTGCTTCTGTGCCCACGGCATGTTCGGATTGTTCTTCCATACCGGTACCTGTAATCTTCGTTTCATCCATTGAGGTGTTGACAGAAATGATCACTAGTGGTTTCAGGTACAGGTACATTGTATCATACCAGGTATGTCATACCTGGACTTGGTACCATGGAGAGCGAAGACCCGGACATTCAACGTCATCAAAACATCATCACATGACTGTTCCCACCAACATGAGCACAAAGCGTTGTTCCGTCATTCTTCAACAACGAGCTACCGGAAAGAATGGTCAAGTTGATGCCTTCGAAGGCACCACTCTATGGGGAAAATGCAAACAAGAAATCTCACAAAATAGCAATAGCGAGTTACCTTCTTTTCACCTGTCATCAGTCGTTGGCGTTCACACCAAGACGCGTGGAATTCTCGCAGTGGACTCGTCCTTTCTCCTCGCCACCGAAACCTTTGACATGGCAACTACAACTGGGAGAAGAAACGGAATGGACTTCGGACTTTGATGATTTTTTACAAAGTGGTGATAACGATGATGACACATTCCAAATCTCTAGCATCTTCAAGAGTCGTGGTACAAGAGACTTGACGGCTATTCAAACGCGACAATTCTCACTGGGTCAAGACTTGATATTGGCCGACTTTGTTGGGAACATGGGATTCGATGAAGTGACAGATTGGGAATATTATGAAGTCAATGAGGAGGATCCTAATGATCGTCGAGTGGTTCAACCCAATCCATTTGATTCATCCAAGCCCAAGCGCACACGCAAGAGTAGCGGTTCCGTGGTTCGTGTCTTTCGTGGAGAATTTGTGGGTCGTCTTGGGGGTGCCTTGAGTTCGAGAGGCTTGGATAAGCGGATAATTGTGAAGGAATTCACTGGGGAGCTGGCACTAAAGCTTGCACGTTTTGAATTACTCTCCGTAGGCCGACTCCAATCGAACTTGATGTTACCGGACGACAGCGTAGCCAGTGGTGAATGGATTCAAACAGCATCGTCGAGATCTGTTTTGGCTCGCAAGGATGATAATAATGTTGCGGACTTGATAAAAAAGCTCAATAAAGCTTCGTTTTTAGGGATTCTGGGCGAGGTCAATCTTGCGGAACTCGATGGCGAAATGGATACCAATGAATTCTATCGTGCCCTAGGGGTACCACCACCCAAACCGGAAGCGATATGGTAAGTAGTAATCGGCGTGAATGGTACCCACTCCTTGTTTATATATATTGGACTTTTTTTCTCTCACCATTGTAATGGAAGGGTGGTGTACGAGTATGCAGGCTTTAACACTGTTGCAACATATTCCATCCCCCCCGCCATTCGACGAGCACAACTGCCACCAAAGCGCAACTTTTTTGGAGGTATGGTGGAACCACCCCTCTTGCCACCGTGGCGAGAGAGAGCTGACTATGTCGTCAAGGGAATCATGAAAGGGGCCTTGGCGGCACTGGCCAATATTCATGATAATGGTATCGCTCATCGCAGTATTGGACGGAGTAGCTTTGTGCTGACAAGTCCAACCCAGGACAAGAGAGAACCTTCCACCGTGTACTTTACTCGGTCCAGTGGTCTGGTTGTGAAGTTGGCAGACTTTGGTTTTTCAGGACTTTTGGAAGAATCAGCATATGATGATGAATTTAATGCGAGAGCCAGATCCTTTGGATTTTCCTTTCGAAAAGGAGACACATCCTTGGCAACGACAAATTTCGCAATGGCAGAGGATCTGCATGCGCTTGGCTTTGTATTTCTAGGTCTACTCCTTTCGGTACTGGCGGAACTCCCTTCTGCTCAAACTCCCATGCCTGCCACCGATGAAGATACATTACAACGACTGCTGGGGGAAATCTTTGAAAAGGATGTCAGCCAGTTCCGTGAGTATGTGGAGGCAGAAGAAGTCTGGAGTAACTTGGTGGACCTTTTGGATGAAAATGATGGTGCAGGCTGGAATCTGCTAGAAACCCTATTCAAGGCAAGAGAAAAAGCGGCCGAGAACAAGAACAATCTAATGATCATTACAGCCCGTGGTCTCCTATCCAATCCTATATTTCGAGATTAAAGCCAAAGTACCTCCCAAGGAATGACCGGTATAGATTCATTTTCTATTTTCTGCTACTAGCTCGGTGGCTCCCAATTCAAACATTCACTTTTGCATAGGCGTAGCTGTTTACTAAAGTGAATAGAGTAACGAATGAAACGTGTCAATAGAATCCATGATTGATTAGAAGACGACATGGTATTGGTTTCAACTTACTTTTGTTTCATGTAGTCATCAATAAACTTTTGCTTGACGTAGACCACATGCTGACCCTTCCAGCATTTGATCATATCCAAATACTGTAGCGTAGAAATGATATCTTCCGTCTTGATTCCTGTCTTTGTAGAAATGTCCTTGATGGAGATATCTTCCTTGGGATCATGTTCGGCTAGAAGATGCATGAGAACGTGGGTCCAATAACTACGATAGGAAATTTTGCCAAGATCCGAAAGAGGCTTTTCGGGAGATCCCGTTTTTCCTTCCCGTTTGGTAAGCTCGTACGAGAGCGAAATGATAAACTTGCCGTACCCATGTTGTTGGTACTGTGGAAAGGTGAGTATACATGCCAAATTGTATTCTTCGGCGCTAACCTTTTCCTTGGAAAAGTACCCGACTATGTGAGCACCGTAATCGTCGACCGAGCATATAATGTAGAAATAAAATGGATCCACATCATAATAAAGAGTCTTGTGGTCTAGGAACAACTTGGCCAAGAGGCAAAGATTTTGACAATATACTCGATGCTCCTTGCCATCCACTTCAAACACACTGAGGCCTTGCTCCCGATAGATTTCTTTACCAGGAGGGCAACGCCTGGGGCAAGTCGCCATATGTTTTCGAAAGGTTTTCTTCTTTCGCATGTAGTTTAAACAAAATTCGCAAACAAAGAGAGTATCTGCCTCGGCATACTCGTCGGGATAAGGAGAGAAATACCAACATTCCACCTCCCATCCTCCCATGAAGATCTTTTCAATATTCTTGACTTTGGTAGTTTCCTCGTGTTCTCGTTCCAGAGCTGCCAGAGTAGGATCCCCGGACCCACCTCTCCAGTTTCCACCAGAAAGAAGCGACTCTGCGTTGGGTCCACCTTCGGCCCCATAATCGATGTGGGCGGTACTACGCTTTCTCAACTTGCGAGCATCGCCATCGCCATCCTCCTTGCCGTCCTTCTTTTCCGCACGCTGCAAAGTGTCCAAGTGGAACCGATCCAAGGTTATCCACTCATCCAACCGTCTGTAGTAAAAAGGAGAAATTTCCAACCAAAAAGACCATGAGGTGAGCCCGTGGGTACATTTATTTGCTTGTGTCACGCATCCACCCTTTTTCACTCACCGATCATGATCGACATAATGGACATAATATTCCACCTCTTCAGGTTTCAAATGATCAACCGGTGGCATGGCTGCATCTTTTTTAGTTTTCGCTTACGATAATTACATGGTCGTCGTTCGATAATGACTGCTGTCAAGGTTTGATCTCCGCCTCGCCATCGAACATCACACACATCATCAATGCCAAGAGGTTTATCTAGTTTCATTTCTACCTCGTTGGTCATGCCGCGAACCGCTCCTTTTTGGAATAAACTGTTCCTTTCGTTGCAAGGGTGGAGACTTGCCTTTCTTTCACTCCTAATATTGACGTTTTAATAGCCGCACGTTTACTTGTTGGATAAAGAAATGGCTGATCTAGAACAACGGGAACTTGCACACTAGGTCATGGCCGCTCATTTCACATATCGATAGGTGTCGTGGTGTCGGGTGCAGGCTTTTCAATTTCCCCCGTTTTGAATACCGGTAGACCCCGATAGATGCCACGAAATCCAACCAAGACTCAAATTGGAACACGAATCGCTAATGAGAATCTATGCACTTCTTGTAATAGTTGACTTTTGAATGAACGCTAGGAAATTAAACTTCCCGGCATTTCTACTAGACCCCTGTTATATGAACGAGGTACGCCTTTTGGCTACACTACTATACGCTCCTATAACCAGCGACATGCCCGTGTACCATTTTCATTCGATTCGATTCGATAATTTAGAGTTGTCCGGAAGCGTCGATGACAACCTTGGAGCGGGTGGCACCAGATGAAGATCCAACACCTTCGACCTTCTTCACAACGTCCATGCCCTCAACAACGGATCCAAAAACGACGTGCTTGCCATCGAGCCATGCGGTTTCGGCAGTGCAAAGGAAGACTGTTAAAGTTCAAATGATTTTGATGGTCAAAATCAGAAACGTGAGACAAAAAACACGACAACATCTCAAACAGTTCAGCAATTAAATAACTTACATTGCGATCCGTTAGTGTTGGGTCCAGCGTTGGCCATGGACAAGATTCCAGCTCCAGTGTGCTTGAGCTGGAAGTTCTCATCAGCGAACTTTGCACCTTCGCAACGAATCATAGACATGATGAGAAGACCGAAAAAGGGGTTACACTTAACACTGTATACTCAAAGTACATACCATAGATGGAATTTCCACCGGTGCCATTGTGGTTGGTGAAGTCACCTCCTGTAGGGCATCATCGAGCAAAGGTTTCGGTCAGTGGTGCAATTTCATGACCAAGAAGACAAAGGTAAATTCAGAACGGTTTCGAGGGTACAAACCTTGGCACATGAATCCAGGGATCACACGGTGGAAGCTAGATCCGGCGAAACCGAATCCCTTTTCTCCAGTGCACAAAGCACGCTGAAAAAAAGAAAAATGTGATAAGTCATTCGGTGACAATGACTGATCACTGGTACTCTTAGCCGGACTAAACTTACAAAGTTTTCAGCGGTCTTGGGAACAACATCAGCACGCAATTCCATGACGATGCGTCCAGCGGGGGCTCCACCGATGGAGATATCAAAGAAGCACTTTGGGTTTGACCTGTGTATTGCAAAACAAAAAGGACATGGCCATTTTGGTCGTGAGAAACTATTCCGCGCGTGTAGAAGTCAACGTAAAAATAGTACTGGATCTTTTCTCTCGCTTCTCATCGGATACCAGGGACTCTCCGAACCGTAATCGCAGCGGGTAACAACTTTCTACCTCCATGGTTCCATTGAACAATGCATCGAAATGGCAACCCGTTTCAAGTAATTGCTACAGGAATTCAATCGACTACCTTCATTCCATGTCATGGATGATTCACTCACATTGTATTTGGCTGACTGACTGACTGCAAAAGAGATTTTGTGTGTGTGTTGCTTTGACAAATCTTTTGGAACAGACCAGATTCGCTGGATCGGGAATCATGGGGTACCGTATGGCCTATGGCCCGCCCTATCCCGTCAACTCCAACGGGCGGCTGTCAGCGGTCCATCTCTAATAACTCGAAAATCGACCTCTACTCTCTACCGGTAGGTGAACGCCCTTATTTTACCAGTGTATGGGGGTATATGTGGATAACAGCAGCACGCACGTGATGCTGGCGATTTTCCTTAACTGTAAAAGCTGTGATGTCTTGGTTCGCGCCGGATCCATTCGCGGAAATCCACACGACACAGGAAATCTTTGCTGGCATAGCGGTGGAGTATTGCACAAGGAGTAAAGCCGATTAGCCATTCTTTTTGGAACACTCGACACTCTTCATGAGCGAACAAATTGCAGCCGACAGCAATCCCTCAGAAGCCAAGAAACAAAAGATGTCTATCGAGCAAAGTCCAGATGAAGAGTGGCCTGAAGGTGAGCGGTTCATTTTGTGAACGGAGACAATGCATGACATTGCATTGGAATCGAGATTTCTCCTAACCCAGTCAGCTTGATTTTATTTGCTGTTCAGCTTGGTACATGGTCGAAGGGGAAGTAGAAGATCAAAAGAGAGAGAACCGCCAAGAACCCAACAAGCCAGCCGACGTAGAAGCCCTCAGAAAGATTGGTATTCAGTATTGGCGAATGGACGCCGAAAAGTATTCGTATCCAATCAAGGCTGTTCCATGGGATCCTAAAGATTCCGTAGACCCAAGACTTTCGGCTCTACGTGATGATCGAGGATACAGCTATGCTGATATCATTACCATTCATCCCGATCACTTGCCAGGATTTGAAGAAAAGGTCAAGGCTTTCTTTGAAGAACATATTCACGATGCCGAGGAAATTCGCTACATTTTGGATGGTTCTGGCTTTTTTGATGTTCGCGATGCCGACGACAAATGGGTCAGAATTCATGTCAAGAAGGGCGATCTTATGACGCTTCCAGAGGGTATCTATCACCGATTTACCTGTGACGAGAAAGATTACATTCACGCCATGCGCCTATTCATTGGACAACCGGTATGGACACCATTCAATCGTCCTCAAGAAGACCACCCATCCAGGAAAGCGTATGTTGCAACATTTGTCGAAGAAAAGAAAGAGGACTAGTTGATCAGTAACTCAATAAGGGATTATTCACAGGAAAGAAATTTCACATTAACCAGTTGGAAGTTAGACGAGATTCTAAGAGTTTCAATTACTTTTAAAAATCGTACCGATCACAATCCATTCGTGGTTTGTATTTCTACGAATCTATGCTGCCTACCGGATATTGTACTGACTGGGAATTGGAGAGTTGCAAGTATTGCAACATCCCTTGGCTGTCTCTTGATGCATGGAGAAGTGTGGACTTGTTGTAGGGAATATCAAACGGCTTCAATTTCCCGTATTCCAAAGTGCATGAAAAATGGAACTGGTGGATCATATCCCTCGTCCGTATACTCTCCTGGTGAAAATTTAACTTGAACAGGGAAATTCGCACTCAACGACGAGTTCTTTTCGTATAATTTCGTCACAACACCACGGATTCCTGCCGGAAGGATGAGGCACTTGGTCGCTCGTCCGCCATCGAGGGAGGCAGGAACAAACTCTTTGAGTTCATTGAATTTTCCAACGCCATTCGCAGAAACCTGGTAAGCTTTCACATTGTCGACTGCAACTCGTACAATCGTTCCAACAATAATCAGTTTTCCATTTTTGTCTTCCAACGTTATTGCCGTATTCTGAGGGGCAATAGGATCAGCGCTGTTCGCCAGTTCGGTTGTAGTAGCTCTGCTTCTTGCAACAACGACTGATGAGGTCCTTGCATTAATTCCCAAGAGCGCAAATCCAAATGAAGGAGTCAGAATCTGCACCAGAGAAAATATTAATAGACAAGTGTGGAATTTGCCGTCTCTCATGTTGCGGAAATTTGGTGTGTGTTAGGAACTCGACACGTTTTAGATTCTTCTCACAGATACGGATTTACTCTTGGTTCTTGCTAGAGATCGAATAGTAGATAAGAATTCGCGATGGAAGATTCTGGCTTTTCTCGATATCACAGTCAGTGCATTTACGGTCAACAGTGGGAGTAGAGAGTAGAGGCCAACCTATACCCTGGATGATGTGATGATGCCATTTCCGTCGTGTCGCCATTTTCCATTTTTGAAGGAGTTCCAGGTGGATCGACCAATCGGACTTGATGGACGATGACGTGTGCTTGTGATGATTTGAAAGATCGGATGGACTCCGTTTTCTCGGATCAGCGTTTTCGTTGATGACACGTACACGGTTGCCATGAGACAAGTAGTCGATGCAATCCCATTTCATGATTCCTTGACGCCGTTTACGGTGTTATTCGGTAGAGCGATTCATTGGTTGTATTGTTGTTTGTTCCAAAAATGCTTTGTGTTCAAAACAAAATAAGCGGAATGGCTTCTGTGCTCATCCTTTTGGGTTTATCGAGTTCGGCCCTGGCGTTTACCCCTCGATTCACTCCCTTGGGTATCCAATCCTTTGGAATTGAAAGTGTTGCGTCTGAAACGGTGAAGGAGCCGAATAAGAATATTCCCAATGTCTTGAAAAAATCAGCAGCAGCTGTTCTTGCTTCTATGATTTTTTTTACAGGACCAGCATTGGCGGATGAATTCGGTCGAGAGACGGAAGCTCCAACGTTTTTCACGGGGGAAAATTTATTGGTAAGATGAGATAATGTTGTAAAATACCGTATTGTTGGCATTCCTCCTCTCTATGAAAAGCCGGCCTCATTTCTTCTTCGTGTCAAGATTTGCACAAAACGAGGACCACTAGGAGCATGCCTTAAAACCGAAGAAAGGACACCTGAGAATGACAACGACAAGGCGGACAAATACTTTCAACAACCTACCGCGTTGGTGAAACGAAAGGACGATGAAGCGCGGATGATTGAATCGAATGATGGAAATGCATTGATACAACGGCTCAAGCAACAAACTGAAGATAACAGAGAGAAGAATGAACTTCTCGTTCAACAGAAGACATTTCTGAATGATGTGGTCAGTAGCGCTCGGAGGTCATCAGATTTTTCTCACATGTTGTTCGTCATCCCTGACCTTTATCATCCAATCCTTTCCATGGCGAAATAGTCTGCTAGTTTTGGTCCTTTTGATAGCCAAGTCCTTATCATGAACGAAGATGGAAAAGGATTCACGCTGCTGCAGAATCCTCAGGCCATGCGTTTGAAGAAGGCCGGATTTATCAAGGACAAAAAGTTTATCAAACAGCCAACTCAACAAGAAATCGACGATGCATTAGAAGCTGATGGACCAGGATTTTTTGAAGGGTTATTTGGCAGTAAAGATTAAAAACGGCATAACTTTATGTATCATTTTAATCTATTAACACAGGGTAAATCAACCAGTTTTGTTTGAAACAAATGCATGGAATATATTATAGGCGCCACCCTCATCCTGTCATGCCAATGGCTTCCAAGTAGTTCATCTCGTGACAAGCAGCACTGGCAGTTACCCCATCGTATCTCTGCAACTGGACGTTTGGGTGGTACAATTCTATCTTTTCCCAGGATGTATCGTTTCTCAAATTGACTGCGCATGATTTGTTTAATGCGTTGGTTCTTCTCGAACGAGATCATTCTATCGGCTACATCTTTAAATGTAGCATTCTGTGGTGGGCCAGCCAGCAACGCTTGGAGAAACAAGTCCATTATGCGTTGTCCAACCTTGTAGAGGGTCTCGGCATCATCGTGAAGTTGCGAATTTCTCATGTACTTGAAGGTACTCGTTAGAATATCGTACATGGCACCGGTAAAGACTAATGAAATGTCATGTACTTCTGCAACAACATCATACATTGTCAAATCATGTTCGGCTGCTTCAAATGCTTTGTCATATTCTCGATCGGAAGACTTGGATTGTCCACCATTGGTGATCCAAAAGTACGATTTGTCGTCTAGATCTCCTCTGGATAGAAAAATAATGGTTCGACACATGTCATGCTTGGATAATGTAAAGAATATTGCCGTCAGGTCGGCGAAGGATTCGTGCAGAGCTCCAGTCTCCGCCTGCCAGCTGGACCAATACCCTGGGCGAATGCCATCCAAAATGGCATGTCCCACTTCATGGGCAACCACACTATAGGACCGGATGGAATGGTTCATGGTATCACCGTTCTTGGTGGAAAAGAATTCAATCGTTCGATCGCTTCGCGAATAATAGGCGCCCGGCGCAATTCCGGCACGTGGATTGATGAGAATAGGACCAAGTCCCCATTGCCATTTCAAAGGTTTTTGTCGACCGATTCGCCATAGAGAGCGTTGATACATGGTAATCATTTGTCGTACAACAGTATAGGCGTGGACAGCATCAAACCCATCCAAATTGAAATTTGGGTCAATGAGAAAATCACCATGGTCATCGGCTAGGACGGGTTCGACGCCTACAATTTCAATGTCTTCATCTTTCGGCCCGTCTTGGATAGCGTCTGGCAAATAGACCAATCGCGTCATTTTGTTTGGGGACTCTTGTTTCCATATCTGAACACGAGACATCTTTCGTTTCTATAGATGCTTGGGACTTCTTCTATCGATGGATATTTGATCGTTCGGGTAGTAAAAGTCCGCAAGGAAATTGTGACTTCAAAAAATTTTGATTGCTCGGAGGGTCATGCATTCGCGCAGCATAAGTGTGGTTTTATAATACCTTTAAGGACTGAATATCATGAAAGGCCTTGGCGACAATCATATAGCCTAAACTAATCGAAGGCAACTGATGAAGTCATAACAATCGTTAAACAAGGCGTTGATCTGGGGTTGATGGAGTGGGGACGATTAGGACACTCGTTCCCCCAAACTTTACTACGCTCCCCCCCCCAAAAACCCTCTGTTAATATTTCGTGTAGTAGTGTATGGTTCAGAATCGCTTGGTCTTACATCTGTTGTAGTTACTTTGGAATCGACATTGTATTTCAAGATGATGCAATCTTTCGCATCATTCGCTTGTCGCCAAGCGTCGGGGTTGAGGAAACAGGTCGTTATGAGCACACGATACTTTGCTGCTGACGCTGTTCCTACGGCTACTTCTACGACCGTGGCACCCGAAGACATGCCCTACCTTCATCACGGCAAACGACCAAGATTTCGAGGATACAAAAAATTCAAATCTCCTCAAAAGCGAGCTTCCAAGCTCTTTAATGAACTGAACAAGGAGGCAGTTGAGAAATCGAAAAAGACCAACCCGGCCATGTGGGAAGCAGGATTCAAAGTCGGGGATGCAATTGAAGTCAAAATTGTCACACAAGGTGGAGTCAAAGCCAAGGATGGTGATGCCAAGAGTCAAGATATTGATAAATATCGAGGAGTTGTCCTGGGAATTATCAATCGTGGCCTGAGTTCCTCGGTGATTCTTCGGGATGTTGTCTATGGTGTTCCCATCGAACGAAAAATTCCGATGCACTCACCGTTAATCAAGGACTGCACCCTTCTGGAACGTAATTTTATTTTCAAGGGCAAGAAGAAAGTCAAGCGATCCAAGTTGTACTACTTTCGAAATCTTAATCCATTGCGTACGTCGTTTGAGCTGCTGTCTAAGTTTTTTAATGAATGTATGCCTGTGAATACTCTCTCAACATCCTTTTTTCCTTCCACTTTGCAGTGACCAAGGTGTCAAAGTATTAAGCACAAATAGTAAACACAAGCATTTCCCAAGGGCTAGCAACAATTAACGTCCAAAAATGCAGAATAGTTTCCCGCATGCATGTTATGTATTAGACTTGAGAATATCATTTTCATTTACACAGAAACTGTAGTGTTTGTCGTCGTAGCTGTTGTTGTTGGTGGCATTACAGTCTTTTGGGCAGCATGATGTTGCTGGGAGAGTGCTTGAAGTTCTTCCACAGAGAGAATATGCTCGAGTGGATGCTGTTCCAGAGGAAGTGTTTTCAAGAAGGATTCTCGTACCAACGCCACAAGTTCCTCTTCTGACTTGCCCGTAGTATCAATAGCATCGTGAACATGGACATGTAGTTTGCCCGATCCAGGTTGCACAGGAAATAGAGCGTTGGATGGCATGACCGAGTGTGTATGGGACAATGTAATTGGGACAATGGGCACATTCGTTTTGGCGGCCATGGCGAAAAGCCCTCCCTTGAATTCCATTAAATGACCATCCTTACTTCGTTGTCCCTCTGGAAAGGCCATGATGGGGACCCCATTCTTTAGATAATTGATACCTTCCTTGAATGTCTTTAGCTGCGAACGGCGGTCTTCACGGTCGATCAAAATATGTTCACCCTGTCACCAGAAATTATTGTGTTGTCAATCGTCAATTTCGAAACACCATTATATTAGTGCATGTATGAAATCATCAATGGAATGTGCATTTACGACCCGAACCTCCACATTTGTGCCGCACTTACCCCAGAGAGTTGAGCACCAATACATGGGACCTTGGACAATTCTCCCTTGGCAATGAATTTAAACACAGGATCCAAGACGGTACACAGAACAGGAATATCCAACCACGAGGCGTGGTTGGCCACAAAGAGGCAAGGACCAACATCATTGCCCGCTTTTAAGCGCTCCAAGTTTCCAGAAATAGTGGGGTAACTGTTGGTCATGGTCAACCATACCTTGGACCAAATCTTGCCAGTCATGTCATACATTGCCCGATTTTCATCATTTTCCATCTTGTGGACAATCTTCATGGCCAACATCCAAATGGGACCAGTAATCAACGAAACAAACAGACACCATAATCCAAAGGGATTGACGACTTTTTCACTGTCATCTTTGCCGAATGTTATAATGGGGTTGACTTCTTCCCGCGACAACAAGAAGCTTCGCGTGTCTAATTCGTTGGGGGGAACTCCAGCCACTTCCAGCGAGGTCACAGCCCGTCCAATTCGTTGTTGAGGGACGAATCCTTGGGTAGAACCGAACAGGTTTAATGCACATGCCACAACCAATAGAGTCCTCATGTTATTCAACGAAGTGAGTACTTGGAATGTTGCTATGCAAGGTGGACGACCTTAGATTCACAGTCAACGGACTGGTGATGCGTTTTCGAAGGTGACTTTTTCTCCGCTCCGGATGGGATAGTCGATAGTACCGGTACTTGTAATCAAGGCTACTCAAGTATACGAACAAGCCAATCCGAAGAGGCGAAAATGTGGGACGGAAATTGGTTTGTTGAACTTGGTTGGCACCTCGTGTAAACGTCACTCTGAACGAGCGTCCGTTTTACTAACAATACTGGGTGGGTGTGCTGTATTTCGCCGACCTCTCTGACTCGCTCGATTCGAATAACCGACGGAAATGAGATTCCAATGCTCGACCTCGATGAAGGTGGTGCCCACCTGGATAACTTTGAAATTTCAAAAGAGAAAATGGCATCTCGAAGCTCCAGGAGTAGCTTGGTGGGGCCTCCCACAACTGTTGCAGAAGACGATGACTCTGTAATGAATGGAATGCAGAACGAGACTCCGTCCAACTGGACCCTTCCTCGCTCGTCAAGAGGGGAAATTGATCACTTACTTTCACCGCCAGTTGAGCGTGCCATCCGAGGTTTCAACGACGAACTTGATGAATTGACAAAATCCATGGAAAAAATGCTTCAAAAAAGCCGAAACTCTTCCAAGATGTCACCCAGCACTCGAACGCCTCGTGCACCTCAAGGGTATGTTGTCAACACCACGTCATCCTCACACCGAGAAAAGGATCCTCCTCCTTCGGTACAACCATCACCGTTGCGAAGTTATATTCAGAGTACTCCTGTAAAGCGTTCTGGTTCAGCCTCTCATACACCATCCGAGCCCCCTCCAGTACCCGTGGAGACTCCAGGATTCGGCTCTCCGACCCCCAATCGCCAGAGGACACGAAGGACGACAGCCCCACCTCCACCACGGCCAACAAAAGTAGATGAATCGTACGTGTTTTCACAGCATGAGCCAACACCTACTAGGCACCGCGACAGTAGGGATTCCAAATTGGAAGAAATCTACAAGATTGTTCGGGAACAAGAGATTCGAATTCGAGACTTGGAGATTGAAAATGAAGTGTTAAGAAAGAAACTACAGCTAATGCCACCGACAGTCGAGCGAGTTCATCGGGCTTCGTCGATTATGGACGATTTTTTTCCAGAATCCAACCACGATACCGCTCCTCCGTCTCATCATCATAATACGTCGCATCAACCCCGCTTTGACGGTACTGGGGCAACGAGGGAAACTCGGCGCGAGCACTCCGAGCGATCCACCTACCGCGAAGAGCCACAGGGAAGACATCAGCCGTTTGACGACTCGCCGTATCGACCTCAATCTTCCTTTTTTTCCACTCCCAGTCGAAGGGCTGCTGTTGACGATCCTCCCCGTCAAATTCATACAGTAGTGGGCGAGGTCATCCAGCAACAAACGAATTTCACGCCAGGAACTCGCTTTGTTGCCGAATTAACCATGCTGATGAATCTTGAGAAAAGTCACATGGTTCCCTTGTCTTTCATGATTGATAAACATTGGGATCGGCTTAAGGTACACTTTCAAGGGAATAATGATCATCGGGGATAAATGGGGACCAACTCATCCATGGGTAAACTTGTAGTGTAATGAAATTGTGACTCCCAGATGGATTGTATAATAGAGGGATATCATGTGATGGTCGTTTTGGAGAAATTCTCCGCCTACCGGTAGTCGATACCCGGTACAAGGTAGTCGCCGTTTCAGCAGTACCAGGTACATTTACGTTTATTTCTTGTACCTGGTACCGAGGTATATACGGTAGTTACAGGTATCACTACCAGTAGTACCTTTGTAGGGATCCGTCTGTGAGGCGCCCGGATATTGATGGGTGGACGATGAATGTGACCAAAAATTGACTGTGATGGGAGCAATTCTGTAGAGGCACAAGGAAACGATACATCAAGATGACAGAGCACTCGTCATCGAACGGTACCCGTACTACTGAGGAAAAAAGGAAACTTTCCCAGCCGACAGATCCTAAATCCAAGCCATACAAGTATCTGAAGTTTGAAGATATAGAACACGAAATTTTCCATGGCCAAAACGACGACAGTCACACATTGCTCCCCGAGTCGCTTTGTTGGGTTCTTCTCAGTAAAGGAAAAGGGAAACGGCCGCAATTATACAAGAGAGCAAGAGTTTTGTCTCCCTGTGAAGGTGATGATGATGATGATCGATTACTGGTGAGATACCCCAAAGGATCCACGTATCGGGTTCGTCGAACAAATTTAATGCCAGTATTGGAACATCAAAGTCACTTGGTCCTGGTCGCTTCAGAAACCAATGATTATAGACGAACAGCCATCGTCCATACTCGGGAAGAAGATCATTTCTTGGAGATTGGTTGTGATTTTGGCATCTTGGTCGATAGTGTGCATGCCAAAACGACCGTGGGAGTGGACAAATCGGAAGAATCGATTCAAATTGCCCGGGAACGATATCCTCAACGACAATTCATTCTTGGTGACATTTTCGAGGATACATTTTCACTTTCATTGGAATCTCCCTCGGTTGTTGCCATTGACATTAATGGCAACCGAATGCTACCCGCTGTCTTGGATTGCATACAACTGGCAATGGACAAATTTGCGCCACGCCTGATAATAGTCAAGTCCAGAGAGTTGTATGCGCAACTACAAGGATGCTCTAGATAACCCAAGGAGTAAGCAAGGTTTCAACATGGGGTTTAGCTTTTTAAAAGGCTCGTCCAAACAGAGCCATATGAGTAGCATCTTCTCCGCTGTAGAAGCATTTCTTTCCCTTGTGCATTCCTGCTTCGTTTTCTGCGATAGGATAGCATCGAATAGTTGCCTTGCATTCGGTTTTAATTGCATCTTCATTGTCTGCATCACATTTCCATGGTACTAGGTACAGTCCAGCACCGGGATACGACGAAGCTTCATCATTTTCGAGAGCATTCTTCATATCCTCATAAGTCACGTCCGTGGTGATGCCTGTTTCTAATCGGGCCTTGGCAGTGTCAAGTAAGCTCTGTTGCATGGCATCCAAGCCACTGACTGCCGTCTTGGCAACGTCGTTCAATGCTACCGATATCTTATCGTCTGCCCCTTCCCCGGCACGATACTTGAAAATACAAACATCGTTCTTGACATCGCGGGGGCCAAGTTCGATCCGAAGTGGTACGCCCTTGCGTTCCCACTCAAAGTATTTGGCACCATTGCGGATAAAGTCTCGATCATCAACTTTGACACGAAGGCCTTCTTTCTTCAGTGCAGCCACCATATCGTCCAAGGCCTTGTCCATAGCCACTTTACTCTCTTGATCATTTTTCTTTGGAGGAATCGGTACAATCACCACCTGAATAGGTGCTACCCGTGGAGGCAGTACCAAACCATTGTCGTCAGAATGAGTCATGATTAATGCTCCCAACAAGCGTGTCGACACACCCCAAGACGTTCCCCACACATCCTTTTGTTCGCCATCCGTGTCTTGGAAAGTCACATCAAAGGCCTTCCCAAACGATTGGCCCAAAAAGTGAGAGGTTCCGCTTTGCAAGGCCCACCCATTTTGCATCAATGCTTCGATAGTAAATGTTTCCTCGGCTCCCGCAAAGCGCTCGGATGGACTCTTGGCTCCTCTCACTACTGGAATGGCCAACAAATCTTGACATAGCTTGGCATAATTCTCCATCATGGTTTTGGCGTCATCCAGTGCACCCTCTGCGGTTGCATGAGCGGTATGTCCTTCTTGCCACAAAAATTCCGATGTACGTAAAAAAGGTCTTGTTCTCATCTCCCAACGCATAACGTTGGCCCACTGATTCACTTTCAATGGCAAGTCTCTGCAGGGAATACAAACAATTGTTCACATTGTGAGTGCACAATAGCCCGTCACACTCAAATCAGCAAGACGTACACCACCGCGACAAAACCTACCTATGACTATTGATCCACTTGCGAAACATGTACCAGATCATTGTTTCGGATGTGGGACGAATAATAAGAGGATCTTCCAATTTCGCTTCGGGATCGGCAATCAATCCATCTTCTCCAGCTGTCAGTCGGTGGTGTGTGACAACAGCGCACTCCTTGGCAAAGCCATCAACGTGTTCTGCTTCTTTGGATAAGAAGGATTTGGGAATCAATAGAGGAAAGTATGCATTTTCGGCTCCATGCTCTTGAATTTTGGCATCCAATTCTGTTCGGATCTTGTCCCAAAGTGACATTCCCCATGGCTTGATAACCATACATCCTCGCACAGGAGATGTCTCGGCCAGTCCTGCGACACGGATCAAATCATTATACCATTTGGAGTAATCGACTGATCGGGCAGTGATGAAATCCGATTCCGATTCCTCCTCGTCATCATTCTTCGTTGATACTTCCTTTTTGGGTTGTTGTTGCGGTTTCTTTTGCTTTTTCTCTTCTGTGCTGGAAGGATCCAATTGAGCCTTGAGCGAGAGAAGCTCTTGTACTAGCGGGGAAACAGCCGCCTTGTCAGCTCCTGTTTCCTTCATGGCACGAATTTGATCGCCCACTTCTTTAATCTTGGCTTCTAAAGCTAATCGTTGTTCTTCGGAAAGATCTGCTGCAGTGCTAAGCAAACGAACATGGGAAGGCGATGGCAGCCATCGTGCCAAAGCAGGTCTTTGCCGCGTCACGTGTTGGCTAGCTGTATGGAAAGCCGTCACTGACCGAGCCGCCACTCCAGCAAACATGACTATCGTCAGTAGTGAATTCTTGAAAATTGGCATAAGGTAGCTAGTAGATTTGATGAAATGTGGTCCAACTATTCTTTCCAACTGGTATGCAACCTTCGGAAACGACGAAATCCAAAGATCAAAGCAAACAACAATTTACTGCTTCTTCCGTGACAGTAATTTGTCTTCCTTTTTCTGTTTGATGTGATGTGTGTGTGAGTATGCAGAAATATGATTTCCACCTGTCAAGCTGCCAAGCTGGTTGATGAGTTGTTGTCCATTTGGGGGCGCTCTTGCCTCAAAAGTACAGACAACAAACGTCATCCAAAGCATGGGTGGAGGTCCAGACCGGCGACAGTCTCACCGAGTGCAACGCACTGACAATGCGAAAAAATTACATTCACTCACGAAGTTTTGAATAAATGGATTTTAAAAATGGAATTGGGACCCACTCTAAAAGGAGCTCTCATCTTTTGTCGTGTCGAAAACCAAAAGCCCATCATCTATCGGCTTGTTACACTTGTTGTACAAGTAGTTCACGGCCAAAATACATTCATGTACAACACGATGAACTGTAGACTTCCAGTTGATCTGGATCGTTTTCGAAGGCTGAAGGATAAAGGGAAGGTATCTCCTAGGGTTGGTGCTGCTGTAGTAGGATCCTCGCCAGCAACTACGAGTGCTCCTTTCACTCCGAGTCCAAGTCATCAACGAAGCATGATGCCCATCGCTAATGCCTACAGAAACACTCCAGACACACCACCAGTCGCGAGGCCTTTTAGCTGGTCATCTCCCTTCCAACGCGCCAACTGTAATAGTGATACAACAAACAATGTACAACAGATAACTGCAGTGTCCTTGTTCGACGAATCAAGGCGAGAGCGATACAAAAAGTTCCGAAATCGTGTACGAGAATCTCAGTCTCCCAAAACCCATCAAGGTGAAAGCCCCGGTTTCCATCCTACTCCAGACCAAGAACAACGGGAGGAACGAACTCATCAGGCTCGACAACAACAGGATCAACGTGTTGCAGACGGCTCAAGTTATTATGAGGATTCACACAATGACAAGTATGCATTGAAAATACTCAGTCACCACGAACCGGAAACTTGTGATAAATACGCGTATTCGAATGGCCCTGCCAAGAATGGCCAGCAAGAAACGGGTCGAACTCCAAGAGGGATTTCACCGAGTCAACGGAGTGCCTTCAAAACCCCCAAATACGTCGCTCGTCGGCCGAGTCAGTCACCTGCAAATAAATTTGGATCCATTTCCAGCAAACGCTTTCCTTCACCGCCTAGCGTGACTCCCTCGCAACAACTTAGTACTCACCCATTGAACAGCATTGGCCTTCCGATTGCACCATCACGTCACGACCTGACAACACCTCGAAAGGCTCAAGATAACCAATCCAATCTTCCGTCAATTATCAAGTTGGACGATGCCAAGGGCGTGCTGAATCCATCTCCTACTGGTTTCTTCTCTGAGAGGCATGCATACCAACCACCAAATGGAAATCACTACAATAGTTTGCCAACATCGGGAAGTCAACGCTTGGGACTCTCACGAGAACAATCCAATCAAGAAAGACCTCGTCCTGAAGATCCATACAGGAGTAAACCATTTCCGATGGTCCCCACCGAAAACCGCAAGAAACCTATTCTTGCCATCAATACAACATCAACGCCAACCTCTAAGCCTCCAACTCTCGCACAATCTTCGTCGTCACTTGAGAGAGGGGTTACTCCACCTCCTTCTCGACCTCCAAATTCAAAGACTCCAATTTCCGTTGAAGGTTCCCAAGAAACAAGTTCAACGGAAAGAAGAGATCGGATACTTGAGGCTAGGGGTATGGGACAAGGCCAGGGGCCTCTAGAGTCACGTGAACCACTTGGAGAGTATGCAGAGGGTACCAATGGATTCACGAGTCAATGTTCGAGAATCTTCAGC
>SWEM01000178.1:0-55459 GCA_019593585.1 Nitzschia palea | reverse complement strand
ATTTGTCCCCAATTGTGGTCACTGGATTCAACAAGAGGCAAGTACTCTAGTCAACGACGTCATTTTTGATTTTTGGATAGTGTGCTCGTAGCACGTGGGTCGAGGCACAAACTCTCGAGCAGGTTGTGATTCTGTGTCCCACGTACAGTGCGTGGTATTCCATTAACCGCGCTACCCATTTACCTTCGGATGGACTATGTAAGAGTAGGATGACATGTTCTCTTTCGTCTTATACGGGAGGCTAGGATATCAGAACATGGACGGTCGCCTCCCGAGTTTTCACAGTTGATTCACACCGGTCCATCCATTGATTCTCGGCGTTTGGTGCTTCAACACCACCTTACTACGTGAATCTATACTGAACATTTTCTACATGACACAATCCATTAGGTGCATGAAGACAGGCACGAACACACAGATTTCCACCGTTTATTTCAAGCAGGGTACCATCCAACAAGGCGAAGGGAAGCCACAGCCCTAGTTGTGGACAAGAAGCCATGGCAGTGCATGATAAGAGCCACTTTTGATATGAGATTGTCTTGTTATAGTAGATTATCATCATATGAACTAACTAAACAATACAAATGATTCCTTGTATAGAACAAAAAGACTTAGAAACTTGAACCTATTAGCTTGCCCCATATTTCTTGCTTCCTTTTCCAAAGTAGTAGATATACGATCAAGTCGACCAACCAGTTACCTACCAGGTACGGTAGTTTCGACCATGCGGAGCGAGATGTGTTTCTTCATTCGATACGTCACTTTAACAACACGAAATGGGAATACCGATTTATGAATTGCAACTACTTCATTGAGACCTCGACGTTTTGAATTGACAAGTGAACTTTCGAGACTTTGCTTGCACTTATGACGATCACCAGTACCGACGCGGATACCGCCCAACTTGCGAATGCACATTCCTTGCATGTGGATGTCATTATTCCTGTCCACAATGCCGCAAAAACAATAGAAGAAGCGGTTCGATCGGCCATGACGCAAGTGATACCTCAACATTTACAAGATAAGCTTGAATCGCATTCCATGTTGGTTACTGTTTGTTGTTTTGACGACATGTCCGCCGACACTAGTTGGGAGATTTTACAAGGGCTCGAGAAAGAATTCTCATGTCTCTCGCACAGTCCATCATCCAAGTTAAGCATTCCCTCTAAATTATTGTTGGAGCAAAGCTCCGAGAGCAGGGCTCGGGGAGCAGGCTTTGCCAGAAACAGAGCCGTTGCCTTGCACACTCTATCCAACAACGACAACAACGATCCCAATCTACATTTTCTTTGTTTGCTTGACAGTGATGACACGATGCATCCACATCGAGTCGCCGAACAAGTGTGTCATATGTTGAGTCTACCACGAGAAAATCGAGAAAGGACATTATTGGGTTGTAATTTTGATCGATCTCCACAAGACTCGACATGGCATTACAGCCAATGGGCCAATTCACTGGAAGATGATCGTCTACTATTGGAACGCTTTCGGGAAGTGACAATTCTTCAACCAACTTGGTTTCTCTGTCGAACACGATTTTTCAAACTGGGAGGATACGTTGAAGGACTGGCACCACCACCAACAACAACACCCACTACAAGTAGTGAAGCAGATATGACGGCATTTTGTATCCAAGAAAAACTGACAATTAATAGACTGGTTCATCCGATTCATGATACAAAGGAAACCCTCTTGCTGGCCGAAGATCTACGATTTTTTCATGACCATCTGGATGCCCATGGCATTGTGCGCTTGCACCGTACAACCGAACCGTTGGTTACCTATCGACACTCAGGAACGTCCCAAAGCTTTCGGACCAGTAGAATGTTACTGTTGCAATTGCGAGTATTGGCGTTTGAAAGGAGTGTACTTCGATCATGTCCATTGTGGCAAAAAGATAAAGGACACTTTGTCATTTGGGGAGCGGGAAGAGATGGGAAAAACTTTTACAAGGCCATGAGCGACGATCTTCGATGTCGAGTCTATTGCTTTGTCGATGTCGATGAAAAGAAACTAGAGACGGGACGCTATATGCATGTTGACTTGGGGATGGATGTACCGATCATTCATTTCTCCTCATTGATCGATGACGCAGAGAAACGTGGTCAGATCCAAAAGGAATGGGAACTAAAGAGAGCAAGTGATGGATTTGTTGGTCGAATCAACAAAGGAAAACCAGACAGCAACAATGATGATGACAAAACCGAATTTGATCGGCCTTCCAAACGACAAAAATCGGCCAAATGCAATTTCTTCAACTTGCGTGGACTTGATCCCGACTTGCTCCAACGACTACCCGTCGTCGTATGTGTGGCGATGCATCGTACAGCTGGATTCCTTGAACGGAATGTCGATTTAATCGGGCGGAAGGAAGGGTTGAGTCTATGGCACTTTAGTTAGTATTACAACATAGTACATCGTTACCCGTAATGTCGATCTACATTTGGTTCCGTGTTCATCAACCTATATGATACGTTGCCATACGAGTTTACCCCTAGCATTTGCATCAGTCATACGATGCTTGTACTCTGTAAAAACTCTATTATGAACTCATGCTAGGATTCAAAAACATACTCTAGTATGAACTCTATGGCTAGGATTCAAAAACATACTATCCACTCGCCGTCGTCACTACACCTGTACTGCTTTCTTGGACTGCCGGAACAGCCGCACTTCCACCAGGTTTTTGTTTTATAACTCTAATGACCAGGTCTTCCATCGGGACTTTGAACAGTGGAGCGAGCATGGCAGGACTATCGCTACCGTCATGGTCTAGTTCCTTATGCTTTCGCCGTAATCGACAATGATACGCCTGCAACAAAGACGAGGTACAAATTGATGAGAGACACAAAGGGAAATTTCCAAGGGCGATGACCAGAAGGAGAAGCACTTACCCCCTGCTTGTTGTTCTTGCATCGTTCGCATGGCTTTAGTCCAGCATGAGTAGCAAAGGCCTTGCTGATATCGGGATAGACTTTTCCATCTGGCGCCCTAAAATTTCTGGTATGTTTCCCACAACGGCTTGCGTAGACAGCGGCACGGATGATGCACGTTTTCAACTTTTCTGCTTCATCGCCACCATCTTCGATAATTTTTCTCAAATCAGACGCCGAGGCGGTGGCAGCTGGGCCGTTGGATTTCTTTTTAGGCGGACTTGTGGTAGTACCGGTAGCACTAGATGCGGTGGCGTTTTTGCTAGTCTTGTTGGGCAAGTTCTTCGCTTGGGCAGGAGCTGCTTTTGTCTTGGTCGTGGTGGTTTTCACGTCCTTGGGTTTGGCGGGACTTTTGCCTTTTCCTGAATCCTTTGTTGCTGCAACTTCTTTCGTTTTGGGGTTCGGATTAGCATTGACAGAGGCTCCTGATTGGGAAGGAGCGGAGAGCAGGGTTCCTCCTGACGACCCTCCTCCACCGGTATTGGCAGTTGCTAGCCCCGTGCCTCCGGAGAGACTCAAGCCACTTAAACCAGGCGCATTTGGCCCCACAAAGTTTGGATCAGCAATATAATTGCTATACAAACCAAAATACCTACCGTCAACAATATGGAAACATCCCTTGTCCAAATGAGCGACCATAGTTTGCTCGCCCGTCTTGGGAAGATAAAATGGATGCATGTCGTCAAATGCTTCCGGCTCAAAGCCATCAATTGCGCTAAGTCTCGGTGGACTTGGCGCCTCGGGTATTGGAGGAATAACAACAGTGGGTTTGGTAAAGTTTTCAGGGACAGGGTTACCAGCCATCTCGAGTTGTTCTTTTTCCTTGTCTAACAATAATTCTTGTTCTTGGTAATCGACAATAGCCTGCTCCCTGTTTTGAAAAGGGTGAGATGCGAACGCACATATGAAACTCTCCCAAAAAAGGCAATCGACATCTTACCGCTCATTGACTTTTTTCACATACTCCAATCGTTTCTGTATATATTCTTCCGGATATGGAATGCTCAATGACAAGGGTGCCATCTCTTTGAAACCGGGAAGTTTTCGCTTCCTCCTTTTCTCCACGTTTTTGACTTGACCATTGATGGGTTGGGTTTCCATATCATCTGACTCGGAAGAAATGGCGTTGGTATGTACTTTGGAAGGTTTGAAGGCATTCAAAAGAATATCGGTAAGTCGTGCAGAACCATTATTGGTTGACTCGGGGGATTCCCCTTGGCCAGGAGTGAGTAAATCTTCGGGTATAAGTCGTGGGAAGTTAAGAGTAAACTTCACATTTGAATCAAACATGTCATCGACGACTCTACGAACACTAGATCCTCGATGTGGCTTCTTTGACCTTGTTTCGAAAGTGTATCCGACAAGCGACATGGCATGATCAAACACCGCAGCTGGGGTGGCAAGACCAGTGGAAGCGTCAATTGTTTCTCTATATTGACCAGCTGGTACAGTTGTGAGTAGACCAGGAGAGGAGATGGGAGGGAAGCGCACTGGCTTGATCGTCGGATTTGCTTGACGGCGTTGTTGCTTGGTGCCCCCCGAAATGGCCGAGGTAACGGATTCTGTACGCGATGACGACTTGGTCTTGTCTGGCACCAGCTTTTCCACAACAGCGACCACTGCATCATCGTCTCCACCGTCGTCACTGTCGACGACCATAGCCTTGACAACCAGGTCTCCATCGACGTCAGTACCTTCTGTGGATGCCCGTTCCATAATTGCTTTGTGCGGAGGAAGTTTAATGCTTTTCTTGGCGGGTTGAGAAGTAGCAGAATCGGGTACCTGCGACGATGATTGAACAGAAAGTGGCTTTGCTGTTGCTGATGGTTGCTTGGCACTAAATGTCCCTACATTCGAACTCATGGTTTCTGATTCCCCCTTTGATTTTGGTTCATTAGCGTCGGTGGCAGTTTCGGTTTTGGTAGTTTTCAGGTGAATGCCGATCTTAATTCGCTTCTTGGTCGGCACTGACGGAGATCTTGCACGTTCTAATTTGACGCTCTCCCCTTGGACAGGAGACGACACATCCATCGCCGACGCTCCATTTGTAGCTCCTGGAGTAGCTACTGATCGTATAAGTTCTTCATCTTCTGACGAGGTTTCATCGTCTTCGCTGTCCTCGTCGTCATCATCACTTGTGCTGGTACTTGTACTACTGTTGGTCGTCGTTGAGGAAGAGTCATCTTCGTCGTCATCGTCTTCCCCCTCTGCAGTGTTCAGCATTGCCAGATGTTCTTGGGACGCCATTGGATACTACCGGTAGTAAAGCCAAGCCCGGATGGAAGTTTATTGTTTGCAATGATGATTGAGGAGTGCTAGGATCACTGAATGAGTCCATGCAATGTGGCACGATTCAAGAGGTGTAACGAGGTGCCCGGCACAACGGGTGGATTGCGAAATTCAGGTTTCATGGGCACTACACGCGTTCACGATCTTCCGGAGCCCCATTGTCATGTTGGAGAGGTCGAATCGTCGAATCGCAATTTCACACTACGTGAAAGAAGCAAAATTCAAAAGTCAGATTCCTTACCTAGGATTCTGCTGATGACGTGTCTTGACTGTCAAAGGCCAGACGAGATAGGCTTGCCGATTGCTACCCCTCTATAATAGATAATAGACATGATGAAAAACTACCAAGCGTTCCAAACAACCGAACATTACACTTGTTATGGGGAACAAGGACGGAAACTTGATGCATTCTGGCTTCACTTCAAAACTAGGTGATCCGCCCGGATCACCTAGTACATCATCCTAAGTACATGTGTATGAAAAGCTAGTCTCATGGAACTTTTGTTTTGGCCACTTCCACTTGCCTTGAAGAGCCCCAAGAGTAGTCTTTTATACCCAGACGATCGACGAAGTTTACCATGAAAACGACGAACTCGCGATCTGGGATTTAGAGACGCCTCACAACCAAATCGAGAACTGATAGCCCCGACAAGAACGATCATTTGAAAAATAGAACAAATGGACCGCCAAGATCATCCCGTTGCACAAGCAGATGCCGCCAGAGCCTTTGCAAAACTGAGTAAAAAATCGATTGCCGACGTGGACGCCTCAAAAAACTTTTCCACGTCAAATGCCCCCTCCATGAAACTTTCATTGGCCGAGTTTTGCAGGAACTTGTGAATCAACGGGAGCGAAGTACTCGGGGCAAAGCAACCCATCAATTTATACTCCCACAGAGTGACATTTTCGAGCAACTTGTGCAGTGCATCCGGGGATGAGAGTCGAGACGACAATCCTCGCTCCAACGCCATAACTCGATCAATGCATCGTTCTTTGGTTTCAATGGTTTGAGTTAGTCGCTCTCGCATCTTTAGCGACATTTGCACAAACTTGGGAGCTTCGGGGCCAGCGGCGCAAATAAAGGCTCTAAGGCGTCCCAACGCCTCTTTGCCCTCACACCACTTCAACAGGAGTTCAGGTACATCGAAATCCACCTCCTCGTGTGAAAGACTGTGATAATGTTCCAGAATTTCCATGAGGGCTCGGATGGTTGCTCCTATCAAAACGTCGATCCTTGGATTGAATTTCTCAACAATAGCCAAGCGAGCATTCCAGCCGTCGGGACCTCCTTTGGTCATCAAGAATTTTGATCGTTTTTCAAGGATAGTACGGTCCTGGTTTAACCATTCTCGTGTACGCTTGAGTTCAGCTACCAACGATAGAACTTCTTCCAAACTATCCACGCCAATCATGGGTTGATCATCTACAACAAGTCTTGCATCCGTGGAAGCTTGCACTAGTTTCAGTTCATCCTTGAACTTACCAGTCGACAAGTACAAGCCGATTCGACCACGCTCTAGTTGTAACGCGTTTACAACGTCGAGCCCTTGCAAGACGCATGCACCAGCTTTGGCAAGTGTAGCTAGCGAGGAAGCATTTCGCTTGTGTCTCGTACTCGTTTCAGTTTTTTGCTTTTTTCGCAAGGATTCCTGTTCGTCTTCATCAAGATTGTCGATAAGTTGTTGAAGTAAATGTGGGCGCTCATCCAAGTATTGGACCACACTTTGAGTCAAAAACGATCTCCAATGGCCTGGGGCACGACGAACCAGTGTCGACGAGAAATGTGGTAGCTCGCCATAGATGAAATCAATTTCCAGATTCAATTGATCCGCGACTCGTCGCATTTTGGCATCGTCCAACGGCTCTTGAACGAATCGATTCAGAGAGGAGGAGGAGCTCGTAGTATGGTCACCATTTGTACTCTGCTTGTGCAATCGGCGCTGTACAATCAAACCCGATACCTCCTGTAGCGTTTCAATACCCTTGGGTCGGTCCATCCATCGAATAAAGTCGTCGCCACATACCCACAAGAACCTTGTTCCTGGAGGGTACTTGGTCTTGAGAGCCTTGAGCATTTCGCCATTCGATGCGCCCACCTCTTCCTCGATGGTTGAAACTGTCAATGCCTTTCCAAACGATGCGGTTGCTAGCATGCACATGTGAACTCGATCTTGGAACGGCAAGAGATTGCGTTTGACAGCATGCTTGAAGACTGGAACCAATACCACTTGATCGACGGCCTTGGTTTGTTGCGTCGTAATGGCCAGCAGAGCATGACCCAAGTGCACAGGATTGAAGCTGCCTCCAAATACGCCAATTGTGAGCGGCCGCCCATTGGTACTGGTCAAATAGTTGTTGGTCGTCCCACCCATGCGGAGCCCTAGAATATAGATGAATTAATCTGAATTCAATGCATAAAGATCATGCAAGTGTAACAAATGCATTAGGAATTGCCTGGGTGAGCTGGCTCTGGAATGAGCGATGATGGGTACTTGTCCCTGAACTGCAAAAGGCAACTTGGTTGCCGTCGGCACAAATGCAAGAAGCATTTGAACTGCCGGAATTTTTGGTTGGTATCTTTCGACAAGTGGCGGCATTTTGTATCTGTTCCCAGGTACCTGGTAAAAATACTATGCAACGTACCTGTATGATTAGGTAGATTGAATAGCCACACATTTTACACAGAAAAAGGAAACAATAAAAATGGTGTATCACCTTATATTCTAGGGTTTTTCTTTCTATCGAAATCATAGCGACTTATTCAACAATATCCAATGTCGTTTCCCAACGTTACTTATTTAGGTATACTAGTACTGCATCGTCGAAGGACGCCTGACGTCGGCATGGAAAGAGTGATCGAGGACTGCATTCGGTGAATCTATTTTCATCTGTCACACAGTCAATTCTACGTGCTGATTGTGTGGCAACTCGATCGAGATGACCTGTTGTGAGACAGACAGTTCGCCAGTGCTAGCGTTAACTATGAAGCAGTTCCGAAGTCTATCGATTGCCGAATGACCCAGTGGATGAAGAACAGTAAAACAAAAGTAGTCACAATTTTCGAACGTCGCCACCAAACAAGGCACAAACTCAACTCGTCATCATAAGAAACAAACACAATCAAATTCTACATGAAGATTTCCGCTATTCTCGTTGCCGCATTGACTTCTGTTGTCTCCGCGCAAGTCGACCAACCAGTCCTTGCAACCTTGGCCGAGAAATGGAGCCTTACAGACCCAACCTTTGCCTATGACGCCAATACCTTCAGCCTAACATTCCCCGTAACTGACTTCATCAGCACTGGAATGGCACAATTTTCCTTGTGGACTGCTCCAGAATGTCAGTCCGATGGAGGGACCTTCCTCACAACAAGTGATGTGTGGTTCAGCGCGCCTAAACTTGAAGAAAACCAAGCTCTCGCTACTGGAGTTTCAATAGATAGCGGTGCTTTCACTGGGCGCAACGCCACCATCGTCGCGGCATTTGATCCACAGAAGGTTGCTACATCAGTCATTTACTATGATACATCTGTTACTGGACAGGCTTCTGCCGAAATCCGTTTCTGTATGCGTTTTGGATTGTGGACAACAACTGCCATGGGAGTGAAAACACCTGTCGAAGTCAACTTTTTGGAGACTCTTGTTACACTGACAGTCGATTTGACTGATGGTTTCTCAATTGTCTTGTTCGAACTGCCAACCAAGCCTACGAAGTTCGTGGATACGAGTGCTCAGCGAACAACGTTCAATAATTGAGCGATGCTGCAAAACGTCTGCCTCGTAACCAGGGTGAAATCACCCATGTTTGTGTAATGCCAGAACAAGAAGCCATCACCGATGGTATCTTGATGCGATCCATCGATGAGTTTGCCTTCACTCGTGGATCGGCTATCCATCGATCGGCCGTCGAGACAAACAAAGCAGCCGGTAAGTTGGATGTGAAGGAGGATTGGTGTGCCATTTCTCGACCATTTGTTTGCCCAGTTTTATGCTACACCTGGCACGGTTTCGGGTCTCAGTACTGCCTCCATGCAGTTTGAAAGTGGTAAGGGTGCAGAGCGCGACTTGCAAGCGGCTGATTCAGCTGGTGCAGCCGCAGAGTTTGATTTGAACTTTGAACTTGCTGAAGCTCTTGCCCAAAGTGACTCAGGTGCTGGCTCGATGTCTATGGGTGTGGGAGTGACAATGGCTGCTTTTGCTGCAGTGGCCGCTTTGTTGTAAAAGTTCCAACTGGCTGGGTACGGATCATCATGAATTCCTTCAAAGACGTCATGCGACGTAGCAAATAAGTTTCAATCATAAATGCATTTTAGTGTACACCTTGTACACGAGTTGTTCGTAGTATGCTTCACCATATCCGCTAACAGTGCATTAGTCGTTCTCACTTCAAAAAAGGGCCGGTACTTTTGAACTCTTGTGATCCTGAGAGTTGTGCAGGCTACCACGAAATGTAAAAATTTTGTACTTGCTTACAGCTAACATTATATTTTGACGAACCATGAATTGTGCCACTCATTATGATGGATTACAATGCTATACTGCGGTCTCATCCTTCTAGCCTTGTTACTTGATATTGGCGAAAAGAATCTACAGAGCACCTGGTACCTGGTACACATGCAAGCCAAATGTCCACGGAAAACAAAGCTTTGACCTGGTGCATGGCGATTAGTGACTACATTGTTCCATCATCAGTCATCGAACATGTATGCCACGCAGCATAGCAAGATTTTGGATTATGCAGAATCTATTGCCAAGTTGTACAAGTACTTGCATTCTTCATTCTTCTTCGTGCGGTCATTTTTTTCATCTCTATACATATAGGTATAGAGTGATGAGCGGAAGAAAAGGTTACCCTGGAAATGACCTAACTGATGGCATACTATATATATAATGAAGAAATCGAGAATGTGTTTGAAGTCAGGATCGCCTCTTTTCCGAGAGGAATAGACTGCTACCCGGAAGTACATTTACCGGTATTGGGTTTTCCCGGATGACCCGACAGTAGAAGCCAATTGTGATGACATGCGGTAACGAATTGTATGCCGAAGCGAGGATCGCATATGTTCCGAGATGACATTATATAGTACTGACATGCGGCAACAATTGTATGTCGAGAAGCGTCCGAAGCGAGGATCGCCTATGTTCCGAAATCACATTATATAATATAGAATACGTTAGTACTGGCTGTTGGGTTTTCCCGAATGACCCTGTAGATAAAAGGCGAACCCAAATACTACGAGATTGCCCTGGTTAAACCAACATTCACAAACTCACAATTTTCGAACTTCGCCAACCAACAAGGAATTGGCAACAAAAAACAAAAAGTAACAACAAAAGACTTAACTCACTGTCAACTGAACTCATCAAATCACAAGAAGCAAACACAATCAATTCAACATGAAAATTTCCGCTATTCTTTTTGCAGCACTCACCTCGGTTGTCGCAGCACAAAGCGACCAACGAATCCTTGCTACTCTGGCCGAGAAATGGAACCTCACAGACCCAACCTTTGCCTATGACTCGAACACCTTCAACCTCACATTCCCTGTCACTGACTTCATCACCACCGGTATGGCCCAATTTTCGTTATGGACTGCTCCCGGTTGCCAGTCCGATGGAGGAACTTCGCTCACAGGAAATAATGTATGGTCCGGCACGCCTACACTTGTGGAGAATCAAGCGCTCGCAACTGGAAGTACATCAGACAGTGGTGCTTTCGATGGGCGCAATGCCACTATTGTTGCGGCATTTAACCCACAAACCGTTTCTACATCAGTCATTTACAATGATACATCTGCTGTTACCGGGCAAGCTGGTGCCCAAATCCGTTTCTGCATGCGCTTTGGATTGTGGACAACAACTTCCATGGGTGTGCAGACTCCTGTCGAAGTCAACTTTTTGGAGACACTCGTTACACTGACAGTCAACTTGACTGATGGTTTCTCGATTGGTGCCATCAATGTTGCGCCCAAGAATCGTCTTGTTCGTACTGCCAACCAAGCCTATCAAGTTCGTGGATACGAGTGTAACGCGAACAACTTTGACGAAGTGAGCGCCGCTCAGAAGGCCCTTCCTCGTAACCAGGGTGAAATCATCTATGTTTGTGTAACACCAGAACAAGAAGCCATCACCGATGGTATATTCATGAAATCCATCGATGCCTTTGCCTTCGATCGTGGAAACGGTGCTATCCGTCAATCGGCCATTGAGACCAACAAGGCCGCTGGTAACCTGTTGACAACGTACACTCCCTCGGAATGTGCAGGAGCATTGGTGTGCCGTTTTTCCACCATTTTGTTTGCACAGTTCTATGCCAGTCCAGGTACCGTTGGTGGATCAGGTACTGCCTCCATGCAGTTTGGTAGCGCCGGCCGTCGTCAACTTCGGGCAGAGCGCGACTTGCAAGCGGCTGACTCGGCTGGTGCAGCAGAGTTTGATTTGAACTTTGAAGTTGCTCAAGCTCAAGCCCAAAGTGACTCAGGTGCTGGCTCGACATCTATGGGTGCGGCAGTCACAATGGCTGCATTTGCTGCTGTAGCCGCTTTGTTGTAAAAGGTTCCAACTGTTTCCAGGGTTCTTACTTGGATCAATAGCAAATCCTTCATGGACGTCACGCGACGTAGCTAACAACATCATAAATGCATATTAGATTTACCATCTAGTCCTTTGTATCCATATGTATGAATTGCTTCCTTCGTTCTCACTTCTAAGAGAGGACCGGTCCGGAATCCTTAAGTAATTCAATTGTGATCTGGTCAATGGCAAATGTATCCCGTGAGTGTTGCCGTTCGTGGAAGCAAAACACCACGGATACAAGTGGAAATTCGCATCCCGTGGAGGTTGCACAACGTCGCAGCAAAAAACAGAAATGCCATTTTGAATCTTGCGACTTGATGTTACCATGCAACAATGCTTTCTGATTCTGGTAGTCGAGCAAACAATGGAGTGGAATTGCGCTTATCCATTTGGATTCTGGTTTCACAGATAAGCTACAATGTATCGGTAGCTTCATGGGGAAATTGAGAAGTTATGGACTGGGCACTGCGAGCAAGTACTAGGTGGTTTTCGCGGATCTGCTGCTTCTCGCAGGGACGGCGCAATTATTACACTGTGTGCATTTCCAGAACTATCATTTGGACTCGAAAGGAAGTCATCAGTTTTCTTCTGTCAATAGCTGGCAACTTCGTGAGTTGCAGCGACAATCGGATTGGATTTGTTCGATGTACAACACCACTGTTGGCAAAACTATTGAATCCAGATCAGATTCTGCAAATTCTGCAGCATTATTAATCACCAGTCTTGAGGAGATTGACAGTCGTCATCGTGCCTTGGAGATGCGTACTTTTGTCTTTCTTTCGGAAATTGAAACCGATTGTCTACAACATGCGTGTGTTTGTAGTCCCATCAATGGGGTGATGATGCAATGGCCCAAATCGTCGCCTTGGGTTTCCGAACGTAGAGTTCTACCGGTTATCGATGGTTTCGTTTTCCAATGGAAGGAGTTGAGTCTGACGATGAGACAAGTACCGACAAAATTGGCCAAATTGCACGCTCTTGTGTTACATCGGTTGCAGTCTACCCAAGGTTCAAAAAATTTGAAATCAAGAGCCGAGTTGTGAGATCCAGTGACGCCACTTCGTGCTCTAGACTTTTCTCGGGATAAAGTACCAACGATTGTTCAGGAACAAAGTCTTCAGCTAGCAAGCTGCCGAAATCAAAGGCATCCTGAAGGAATCTTTGCGAGGAAAAATCGACATGCAAGGCTTTCCAAAAGTCGTCGACACTGCGGCATGTCCCCAATCCATAATACATCGCTTGGCCGTTGCCCAGTAATTGCTGCCGTACCTTTTCCAGGGATGTTGCACGTTGCTGGAGTTGCAAAGGGGATGTCGCTCGGTGGGTTGGTCGATGGGCTCGACTCCACAGGTGGTAGCAGACCGTCTCGGGCGGCGCAAAACAATCGTATCCATGAGTGAATAATCGGACCGCCATACTTAATTCCTCTCCAAAGAACAGTTGGTGCAAGTGAGGGTCATACGGTACTTCCTGTACCACTTGGCCGGGCCCAAAAAAAAACCTGCAGCAATGAGATGACACGAAACGGGATTGCGACGAGGTTGGAGAAGTCGACCACGTTGCCTCAATAGTCCCGAGTCATCAAACTTCCAAGGGACCAACAAGGTTCCTCTTGTTTCGTTCGGAACATTGTTTGGTAGAGTGTAACCGACCGGATAGGTTGTTAGAATTACGCGGTGATTGTGTCGTTGTCGCGCAATCTGTCGGTGCAATTGTATGAGATACGAGTCCCAATTCCTTCGGAACCGCATATGAGAGTCTATCTGCAGGAAGTAATTCTCCCCTCGATGCAAAGATTGGCAAAGGGAGCGAGCATAGCAGGGCCCCGATGCATCTTTGCAATCCATGGCAAGGCAGCGAATCTGTGTCGGATATTGCTCGATAATGGAATTGATTTCGATCTGCAATTTGGAGTCTTTTTTGTAATCTAGTTGGAGCACAAGGCCCACAAAAATGCGATGTGGATATTGGGATTGCGATAGGAGCGATTTGAGCGTAGGAATTGTCTCCGTATCGCGAAAGCTAGCTATGGCCACAAAGATGGACATGTCAGGGTCAGTTCCCTCATTGTCCACGGGAAGCAAAATTGGGAGAGGTGGTGGATCATTAGGAATTGGAACAGAGTCATTGAATGTGAAGCAATTGTCGTTGGTTGGAGGTTGTGGAATCTTCAATGGTGATGGACTCGATTGGTTGTCTTCCTTGGAATGTAATTTCTGATGAACATCGGTTGTTGGCATGGAAGGGAGCACGGTTCCGTAAAACCACATGGTAATGGCAGTCCGTGGGCGTCGCTTGCTTGGAAGTACTTGATGTTCCAATCCATCTGCTCGAAAAATGATGAGGCGATCGCGATATGGAACCACATCCGTGGTTTGACCATCTGATTGAAAGAGTCGTAGGTGGCCGCCATCGTCTGCCGCACTCCAAACTGAATCTGTCAAATAGTAGACGGCGGTAACAACTCTTCCTAGTTGCTGTTGACTGTGAGCGAAAGGTGCGCCTTCGTCACTGCAAACCCCTTGACCACGATCACAGTGCCTAATATAGCCGCTTCGTCCGTCGCCTGGATAGACGGCGAGTTGCACCGATGTTTGCAAAGGGTCAATTTGGATTTTCGGAGGCAATGTTTCCACCAACGTCGCTTGCACCGTTTCAATTAGCTTGTGTAGATTGGGATGGCGTTGTGGAAAAGAAGGATCGCGTCGATATTCTCGCGACAGATAGAGGCTCTTGTCTCCTCGAATCAGTGCGGGTGGGTCATCTTGTACCATGAACAGCGTCATCAGTTTTTCTGCTTCAGCTTCACCGGCTGTGCGGGCAGGCAGCAATTTGTCCAAGACTTGGGATTGCTCCAATTCCTTCTCTATACCTGCGCACACATCTTCTCCGACGGCTTCGTCAATGACATTCCATGCCGACGACCCACCTTCTGTCAGCAAGCGACTCGTCAGTGCTGTCCAACCCTTTAGGATCGGCGTCATGGGCGTTTATTGGGTGTCGATCGCAGTCTGTGGATCACTCATAAGACTGACGTACAAGTACCTCAAGGTCCTAAAGGGAACTCTGGTTTACAAACCACACACGGGTACAAGGTACTGTTACGTGCAAGTTCTGAGATTTAAAAGTACCCGTACCTTCGGGTACTCTCAATCGGTACTACGATAGTCATACTCCCAACAAGACCGCCCGGCTCGCAGTTGGTCGATCGTATCGTGCAAAGAAGCAACGTCTGCCGAAATATTTTGCCCGTGTGTACGAGAAAACAATATGCGATTTGTTCCATCACGGATTTTGTTCTGCTTCGGGAAATTCTGACGAGACGACGAAAGGTTGCAATATCTTTGCATTCTTGTTGTCAATATATTGCGAGCAACGGTTACCTCACTAGGCGCCTTTTAGTTGTGGGAGCCATGATTCAATGGAAGCAACGGCTCTATGCGTTTTTATTGCGCCGCGTTCTGGGACCTCTCCTCGATGCTTCCGCCAACCAACAACTTCACGATTCGATCGAGTTTTCGTTACAAGAAGGAACGTTTGTGCTAAGAGATGTTAGTCTCAATGCCGAGCACTTGTCAGAGCGACTAGCTACCAATGGGTCCATGATTTTGATTCGAAAAGCGACGGTGCAGCGCCTGGAGATTTCCTTAGCACTGCGGGAGAATTTTCCTTCCACCGCATCCTCGACAACCACATCATCCACCCCGCAATCGAGTTTTGCGTGGCGAGCCATGAAATTAGGAGGCGGGACCACATCGGAATCAGCATTACCAGCGGTGTCCTTGGTGGCCGAAATTCATGTTCATGGCTTGGAGTTGGAATTGCTTCCTGTTGAGACTACTCACCCTCATCAACCACAACGACAGCCACAGTCTACTGACCATACATCCAATGCCGCAACTACTCAAGAAAATTCTACTACCAATAAATCAACGATCGGGTCATATGTTGATGCTGCCTTGGCGTCGCTATCCTTGACCTTGAAATTATCCAATATTCATGTCAAACTGTGCTCCAAAAAAGGCGCAAAGGAAACTTGGGTTGCGGTACGTCTGACTTCAATTACCTACAAAGATCTAGCTCCAAGCAACATTTCGTCGGTATGTCGGACTGTACTTAACAAGACAATAGAACTATCGGATGTTACCATACATGCTGGCGAGGAAGGAGGAGGCGCTGCGCGATCGACACTAGTGGCCATGGCCCAAGGTAGTGGACGTGTGTTCTTCAGAATGATGGAGTATTCGTCACCTACTCTGGGGAAAGCGCCTGGGTTGAGCCAGGATATTGAAGTCAATCTTAACCACCAGTTTAATTTTTCATTGGATCAATCCTCGCTGCGATATCTACAATGTGTGGGCAACTGCTTCAAAATGGACGATGGACAAGCGGAGCCTGACCTAGCCGTCAAAAAGCACATGATGGCAGCACAGAATTCTTTGTCTCATTTGAAGACTACGTGGATTAACGATGAAGAAGCTGACAAAGAAGATCTGAAGACACTCACAGGTATCATGAAGCAATATCGCGAGGCATATCACTTGGCAGAGAACAATCAACTTCGTGGAGGTATTCTCGTACCAAGTCACGCTTATATTGATGACTTGGAAGCCTTAGAGGAAGACGAAGCCATGACGTTCGATGTATTTTTTGATGCGAATGACCAAAGTTTCTACAATGCTGCTTCGGTTCTCAAGGAAAGCGTACTCATGCGAGAGGAAGAAAGTGGCGATGGTGACTCAATTCAGACCAAAATTAGACTGCATATCTTGTCGAGCTGCATGAAGGTCAATTTCACAGACACTACACAGCGTTCGCAGTCAAATAGACCATCACAGGAATACGTGCTACTTACAATGGACGATTTGAATTTTTCCTTAACATCATCCCGGCGTCGATCAGAGTTAACGGTTAGCGTTGCTCATTTTGAGATCGAAGATGCCCAGCTTGATCCTCTCAGCCGGACAGGTCAAGCATCGGGAGCTATTGATATTGGAACTGTGTTAAGCTATGTTTCGGTAAGTCGGATGGATTGTTGGAATGTGATTCACTGCATAGCCCAGGCTCATAATATTTGTGCATGTGAAACCGTATTGCAGCAGTTGCCTTCGGATTCCGATGATTACGCCGACGAAGTGATAGTGTCACAGGCCCCAAGCATGACTTTGCATATTCAAGTGTCAAAAGAATCAAAAAATAAGAAGGTTGTGGAGTGCAACCTCAATTTGCTGCCTCTTGAAGTCGTTGTTCGACAGCGAACTTTGGCCAACTTAGCACAATTCGCTGCTGACTTGCCGCCAAGTAAAGGCAACGCCCAAACGCATCAAATTCCTCAGTGCGACGTCGAGCGGGACCAAACGATGCTATCATTCTCGTGTCAGTGCCCATCGCTCACAATCTCGATACCACTGTTGAAAAGAGTACCAACTTCATCATTATTCAATCGATGCGGGGAGAATCTCCGTCATACCATGCCAAAGGAACCATATCTGGGAATCAGCCTATACACAATCGACATTGATTGGCATTCTGGTGATGTCGAGAACGATAGGAGTGTGCTAGAATCTTCGGCGGCTTTCAAATTTTGTCAGGTGCTCATTTTTGCATGTGCACCCATAGGCGACAGGGTTGCGATAGGCACAAAAATGCAACGAACTGACTTTATCCTGTTGAACGGAAGAACTGAAGTCGATCCCTTCATACCGATATCCTTGGAATACAAGAAGAGGTCAACAAAATCAACTGATGGCAGTCTTGGTAGAGAGTATTTCCCCATTGTTCCGACTATTTCATCGTTCAAAGCTCGTCAGGAGGACGAGGATGATGAACTCAAAATTGATCGCTTGCTCTTCTCGAAACTTGGTGATGTCGATGCCGATTCACGGAAGAATCTCCGAGGGGCTGATCCGCAATATGCCATGGTGAATGATGCGGAAAAGACCGATGTAGTGTTGTGTCTGAGTGTTCCAGAAATCATCCTCGACTTCACCAAAACCGAGTTAGAAACAATCATTGCAATGCTCGAGTCTGCGATGCCTTTGCCGCAATCGGAACCAGTCAAAGCCAACAAAATCAAGACGGAAAGCAGCAAGTCCGTCTCAAAGCCTCAGACCATAAGTTTGGTGCTCAATGTCGAACAAATTACGTGTTCCCTGAAGCAAGATTTCTGTATCGAAGATTTATATGGTGACAAGGCAAAGAAAGAAAGGTCGTCTTGCGTTTTTGCTGTCAATCATCTCCGGTCTCATGTCTTACTCAATGGGTCTACTCTGAGGCATGTTCGTTTGCTAGCTCAAGATCTAGGGTTCTATTCAGGTACGTTTGATATCATTTTTGATACTGACATTGACGTCCCTGCTTGTCCTTCATTCCTAACCATGCCAATAGCATTACTTCCACGCATCGACGCTGACGTTCGTCGAACGGAACGAGACGTACGACAGAGAGTATCGTCGCTGAAACAACGAATTCGTATTTACAAAGAGGCGCTCGTTTCTCCGATATTTTTTCGGTCTCAAATGTTCACACCAATTTGTCAAGAGGCTCCATCTTTCATGTTTGACATGCGTGACACAACAACCGTCACTTCGACTTACACAAGCACAGTATTCTCACAGAAACAAGTTTATCTGACTTTTTACCACATTACTCTGCGCCACGATTGCGACTCTGCTTGGATACAACATTTGATGGATATTTTGCCTTCAACAAAGCCAGCTGAGGCAAACAAATCTACTGCTAGCACGCGCGATGGACCACCCTCCATGACAAGAGTTTTCGTTTCTGCCACCGATTGCAATCTCGACTATTCTTCGCCCCAATACTTTGAAATGGAATCGCGAAGCATTGTTCGAATTGGTGACCTGCGATTTGCCAGCAACATAATGACACCAACACCCCGTGTCCAAGCATACTCGGTGTCTCTTGGAGATTTGTCCTATCACATAGGTAATCAACGCCTTGTACACTTGGAAGAAGATTCGAAAATCTGCCGTGCCCCCATTATTTTTGCCGATAATTTTGTACAGAGAGGACGGGCGAAGAAAAGTTCCTCTCATGGGACGACAGCTGAGGCGCTTCTGCGAGAAATGGGATTTGTGGATGTTTTAGGGTTGGATTCGATGGATGCGGTGATCGCGGTGACAAATTCGGACCACCTTGCCCTAGGAAAAAGACAAGTGATGATCCCGGTATCACTATTAGCCTGACTTTCGGGCTATTCTCGATACATTCTTGCAAGGACTCTTTCAACTGCTTCGCTACAACGGTAGCAGAGCTCCAAGCCAAGTTGACTGCTATAACAGATGCAGAGTTGGCACGTCTACAAACAGATGCAGTCAGAAACTTGGACCCTGGCGCGAATTCTACCAAGATGCAATCATTTTCGCATGGATCTAGTGGGGAAGGTGGCAAACGGCTGGAAAAGGTTGAATCATTTCTTCTCGACGGTTATGAGTGGACAGAAATCGACCATGATCCTCTTCGTGAATTAGAGATTCCCAACGGCGATGAGCAGGTTGCCGGCTGGTACAGTATCTCATCCGCGATTCATAGCAGTAGCCGAAGTTGTCAAGGAGTTGCTGCGATGTCACACCAGGTGAAAGGAGTTCCTTGCGAGATCATACATCACCACTTTCCTTTCCATTCCATCGCAAATCCAATGGCTGGCGGCGACATGGGTGCATCGAAACAAGCAGAAGCCGGGGCGAAGCTTGTCCTTAATTCACGGTTGCTTGTCCATAAACTTGCGGTGAAGCTTCGATTTTACGATGGCTATGACTGGCCCGACAAATTAAGTGAGACTGCAAAGAAATTCCTAAGGAGGAACGGAACGTTTGCTATTGAGCCAATACCACGAGCCGAAGCAATAAAGATCAAGGAGGACCTGGCAAAAGAAATCACAAATGCATTTGACGACGTCGACGCAGCCTTCATGCAAAGAAAAGTTGCCATCATGGCTGATTTACTAGGCAATGACGAGGAAGAGAAGTCTCCGTTTGAGGCCACTCCCCTGCCAGAGGAAAGGGCCAAGATTTTCGAACACCAATCGGAAATTCGGCGACTTTCAAGGAAAAATAAGCTCTACCTTCAAGTTTCAGTAAATGGAGTCACTGTTCGAGTTGATACTTACGAAAAATCCAAGTCCTATCGCTTGGCCTCGGTGCTTGCAGTTTCCGTTTCGGATGTATTTGTTGCCGAGACGGCAAGTCTATCGTATCCAGTGAAAATGCTCGGTGAGTGGGTGAATGAGAACGAGCATCCCAGGGACACCCGTTTTGGTGCTCTGATGTTGAAGGTAAGCTTGGGAGATAGAGGTGTTCGTGTTGCTTGATTGAATGAATTTCACCCAATTCTTTTGCTGTAATAACTACGTAGATGATAACATGGAAACCAGAATATCCACTAACGGAGCACAACGAAATCGAAAGCGACGACTGCGAAGTTACCGTCCAACTGATCCCCATGCGTGCGATTATAGATCAGCGTGCAATCCATTTTGCCCAAGCTTTTTTTAGTCCGGACGAAAAAGACGAGAAAAACGACGAGAAAAAAGAAAAATGGTCTTCCCATTTGCACCTAGTTCCACCACCTCGATTCCGAGCATTCCGAGTACGACCGTGGAAGCTCAAAGTCGACTACATTCCACAGAAGCTTGATGTGAATGCTTTGCGTGAAGGTTGTATTGTTGAGCTGATCAATATCAGTCCGATTGACGGAATGGTGATAACTTTGAGTCAAGTCAGTGTCGAGGGAGTAATTGGCTTCGGTGATGTGATGGGCGGCTTGACTAGCAATTGGCTGCAAGAGATCGTATCTACTCAGCTCCACAAGTTCCTTGCTAATGCCAGGCCATTCGAGCCCATCTCAGATGTTGGTCAAGGTCTGACGGACCTTGTAGTCCTTCCGTTTGAGGCGTTTAAGAATGGAGAAGATGTTCGGCGGGCAATGACCAATGGCATCAAATCCTTGGCAGAGACGATGACGTTCCAAGCGTTAACGACATCGTCGCGCTTGACAGAGTATGCGGCAAACAAAATGGCCGCAATCGTGGGAGGTCGTTATCACAACGCAGCAGCAACGGCGCTTCCTGCCCGCCCGACGGCTGCTCCGAAAGGCATCGGGGATGTGACAGGACACGCAATGGAGAGTCTAGCACGAGGTTTTCAAGCTGCAAATTACAAGGTTGTTATTGTGCCATATCGAGAATACAGTCGCAGTGGAGCAGCCGGGGCTGCGACCAGTGTTATTCGAGGTATCCCCGTCATGTTGGTCGCGCCAGTAACCGGCGCTACCGAAGCTCTTTCGTACACTCTTCTGGGTGCGAGAAATGCACTTCGGCCTGATATTCGACGTGAGGAAGAAGCATCCAGAACTGGATTCACAAGCTATGAGCTATAGAAGCAACGTGAAACAGATATAAGCTAGGTTTCACGAGAATCAAACATCATGACATATATTCCCTGCAATATAGTGAGTTACATAACAGTTAGTCCAGCGATAATTTAGCTGCCTTCAACACCTTTTCTGCAGCCTTGTCTGCGGCAGAAGGTTTGATTTTGCTGGCCCACTTGATTAGATTATCAAGTTCTTTTTGTGTCTCTGTCCCCGTTCCTTCTGCTTCGATAAGTTGTCGTTGTTGTTCTTTCAGTGCCTTGATCAACAAAGTTTGTAGCTCTTCAGACGATTTCTTGGCCATGTTATTGAAATTAGGGCAGGTACCCTTGTCTCGAAAGTCCTTAATGGCACCGACATCCTCTCCCTCTGTGCACACGTATACACCCGGAAATCCATCAAGTGGATCATAGTGCTTGGGAGGTTGGGCAGGAATGGCGGCTGGATCAGGCCACTCCATGGCGTACCACCATCGGCAAAGTAGTCTTTGGATCAACAAACCTTTCTCGCAATCACTTCCATATAGAGCGGTCGAGGCGGACTTGTAGTCTGTACTGGTATTGGAAGTGCTCTTGGTGGCCGAAGAAACACTTGCTGACGACGATGCTGCCTTTTTCTTGGTGGCCGCTTTCTTCTTGGCCGGTGCGGTGTCACCTTTCTTTTTAGTTTTTCCATTCGTTTCTTTCGATGGTGTTTTTTTCTTTTTCTTTGGTGAAGGTGACGCTAGTGCTGAAAGTGGAACGTCATCTTCATCATCGTCATCGTCATCATCCCCCTCGTCATTATCGTCGTCGTCATCGTCACCCTTGTCATTTTCCTCTTCAAACTCTTCTTCGTCATTGTCATCTTCGGCGTAGTTCACTTGTGATCGTCTCCTCTTATTTGGAGTTGTTTCTTCTGCAGAACCACCGTTCCGGAGAGAGGACATGGGGACATCTTCAGAAGAGTCGTCTTTAAACTCATGTTCGTCTTCCGAGTCGGACATGTTGGCAGTTCCCCCGTCCAAATAGTTGCAACAAAAGGACAAGTACCGGTAGTTGTGTGCCGACTTGTGGGAACTTCGAGCAATAAAGGCAAGCGTCGTGGATTTGTGCCTGGCCTGGTGGGAGTAGACAGGTAGCAAAACTGCCTTGCCAATTCTGGTACCTCCTGGTACTGGTTCTACGTAGGTCCCACGTACCTGGTACCTGGCAGCAACAGGTATACTTGTACTCGCGGAGCCCACCCATGCACTCGTGGTCGTTATTGGCGGGCTGTCTGGCCTCCCTACGGTCCAAGTACGAATAAACCCAAAATTGATAAATAGAGTTGGGTGACTATTGAACTTGCTCTAAAATCTCGCGAGAATCTAGTAAAGGCTCCGCACCATGTATTACAGCTTGGAGTCCTCGGCCGTGGATTCAGGAATAGAATGACCAAAACGCTCGCTGATAGCACAAAGTTGATGGCTGTAAATTAAAGGATTCAAGTTTAACATAGACCTTCTTCACAAACTATTCGTCGTCTGATGCTGGCGGAAGGTTCCTGGGACGGATGATCGTCCACGTCAACAAACAGGATTTTGTTCGAGAGTGATTCTGCAGACGGTAAGTATTTCCCGGTGGTACACGAAACAAATCACCTGGACTCAACAAGAAACGCTGTGCTGAATCCTCTTCCAAGATGCCCTCGGGCCCATCTGGGTCAGCAAATGCTACTTCCACTGCTTTCTTTTGTCCTGTGACTACTGTAAATGTTTGAGAGCACGGACCCACCGACTCTGCATCTTTGATTCCCCGGGGAGGCAACAATAAATTCCCCATAATGTATCCAACATAATTGTCATTCTCGTCACTAGGGACGTTGAATGCCTGTGCTGCTTTTCCAACTACATTGCCTTCTGATTCTGTGCGCTTGGCAATCAAGGGAAGTTCAGCTGCCTCCATTTGGTCGGCATACGCCACGACCTCTGCCAAATGAAACACAGAGAGGTTAGATATTGATTGAGTTGCTGCTTTGCCGAATTGAAAGCAGAACTTACTTAGCTCGTTGAGGTCGTCATTGCCATCATCCCAAACGTTGGCTGTTTCGCCCTCCAAAAGATTACTCTTATACTTGCGCTTAAGTTTAGATGCGTCAAATGGTTGTTCTTCCTCGGGTTCCTGATCACGAGCGGTACGTTGCTTTCCTTTCGATTTGCTTTTTGATGATACCTTTGGTTTCGAAGTTTCCTTACGCTTACGATAAGGAGTGTCCAAGGCCCGAATCACTGCTTTGGGAACTGGCATATCACCGATCTCCTCAACTAGGTCGTCGTCTTCAATGGGCCCATATTCTACCTTCTCATTGCGCCAGAACTCCAAAGGCGACGTTTTAGCTCGCTTCGACCTTCGAAGACCTTCATCGTCGTTGGGAGAGGGTTCAACGATGGGAATTCTATCGTAATCTCTATTTCCAATGGGAATTCCTTTCGGCGAGAAAACTACCTTTCTTTTTGTTTTGGTCTTTGCCTTTCGTTGCGTCGACTTGTCGTCGCTTTCTAGGCTACCACGCAGTTTCAAAGATTTCTTTTTTCTTCCACGCGACTTTTGTTGTGATTTCTCCTCTCGCTCCCCTTGCGGTGTCTCGGGGTCGTGTACCATGTTAAAGCCCGGTCCTTCATCATGGTCACTGTCAGTGTCCGAGAGGCTATTTCCCGGCAATGTCACAGAGGTTGACGGTTTTTGATTCTCACTGTCGTCTGGAAGTAGTGGTGCTGGCAGAGGAGACTGCTGGTCGATATCGTCTTCTTCCATGACAGGAGGGGCCAAGTCGTCTCCATCGACATCATTTTCGCTGTTGGCATCGTCGTCTTGTGTTGGGAAATCATTGAGTTCGTGTTGGTCCTCGATCGTGCCTGCGCCTTCCTGTGCTTCCTCCTCGTTAGCCGCGTGTCGCGGGATGTCCACCTCTTCCTGTGTAAGAAGCTGATCATTCAAACCGGTGCCAGGAGTTGGTGGCATGGTAGAAACCTTGGAAAGCTCGGACGGACTAGGCATCCCCAACACCTTTCGATTGCTCTGTCTCGTTGCGGGCTTCTCATCAGTGCTACTGGTAGTTGACGTTGTAGATGAGGCATCGTCTGCTGGTTCTTGACCTGGTAGCGACAAGCGCATTTTTGCCTCCGCCTTTCGCTCGGGTCCCCTGGCGGCACGTTTGGGTCGGCCTTTGGCGTTGCCTTGGACTTTCGAGGGGACATCATCGTCTTTCTTCTCTTCAGGACTTCGTGCTTGGTCGAAGAAATTTTCGATGGATTCCATCTGACTGGATTCTGCCTCAATATCGACAGTGACACCGCTTCGCTTGCCCTGCGTGGGGAGCCGGGTCAAACGTTTCCTTGCCATTGCGTTTGGACAACTGTGGAGTAGTCTCGTAGATACTCACAGTCAAACGAAACTTTTCAAACAGAAGCTTCTTCTGGCCTGATCTCTTTCGTCGTTGCCGTGCTGCTACTGGTACTACGATTGTCCCAATTCAACAAGAGATGTCGTAGACACACCAGTCCTTTCAGGTAGCTTTAGACAAGTTCATCAGAACAAACCAAAGTACCTGTAGCTTATTTATTTAATGAGTTCCGTTTACTTCAGCGTCAGAATAGCAGGGCTTCTGGGTAAGTAACTCCTTGATCTCCGCGCCGACTGGTGTATTCAAATCTCGCCGTTGTTGGAAGAATCAGGTATGGAAGTAAGTATCTCGAGTACATAATAGAATATGAACTACCAACTGCTTCCAATTCTGACCCGACCTGACGTCATCAATGACCTTTTTGCTGAAGTGTGACCTATCCCCATCACCAAACTGTAGCAAAGGCTCTGCTCATCACACCAATACACTTGTCAACAAGTATCTCAGATCCCATTTTGAATTCCACGCCATTTATCATTTTATTTCTAATCCTCATGCAGATAACAAACATGTTTTGGTTGATTGTTTCGATCATATGTTCAGGGACAATGGCACAAGGAGCTGCCAATCCTGGCCGCGACGTGAAAACCAGCACAGAGCATCTACGCGTCAAGACGGAATGTTTGGCTGCCAATGAAGATCTTTCGGCATTTCATTGTTTACCCGTTCAACCCCTTCGAATACATTGTGTCGACACGGAAGTGAATCAGTGTCCGGAATGGGCCAGAAATGGTGAATGTTCCAAAAATCCTCAATACATGTTAATCCATTGTCGAAAATCTTGTCACTCCTGTATTGGGTTGCATCAAGGAGATGTATTGCAAATTGCACCTTCCGAAGAAAACCGATCCAAAGTTCTCCAACGATTGGTAGAGACACAAGAATATCAGCACAAAATGGCCGAACAATCCGTCGAGACACTGAAAACGTGTGTTAACAAGCATGAATTATGTACTCATTGGAGCATAGTGAGCGAATGTGAAGCCAATCCTCATTTTATGCACCGAGAGTGTCCAGCAGCATGTCAAACGTGTTGATTCTAATACATTCGATGTACGAATATTCCGCTCGCTCTAGAATATTCCATCCAAGATGCCAGTCATGGAAAAACACATGGAACGATTCGCTACCTCAATGAATTTCTCGGCGACGAACAAGACTGCGCAACAAGTGTCCTTCGAGTGACGAGACTCCTTCGATATTAAAATTCCACCTTGAATACTGATTCTAAAAACATTTTTGCAGGTTTGTTGGAAAATGTATTTCGGTTCAAAAATAGACTTCGATCATGACTTTTCTAGTAGATCCCCGAGTCTACAGACTCAATCAACACATGTACATCATAAATATTTATATTTCATCCAAACATGCGACCGCCTACTCAAGATGGGTTCCTAGCTCGAAAACCAGTGAGGTAGCCGCCGAACCGACCATTGCTCAGTTTTAACAAGAACACGAAACAAGCGAAGCACTACCTGCATTCTTGCTTTATCAAGCACTCGCATGGTCGAACCATAGCACACAGCTAAAAGTCATGAATTCTAGAACTATATTGAGAACATCCACCTACAAAATAGAGTTTTTTTAAGTGAACTATGGGGTAGGACTACTTGTACTCCACTTGATATAATGAAGATGCTGGTTCACAGTCAGTCAATTATAATTAGAGTCAGGCTCTGACTATTGGGGCGAACTGCATTTTCGACGTGGCTCAACATAGATTTCGAAAAGAATCAATGAGATTCTCGTAGACAGGCTTATATTTATCGTATACCGTGATGAATTTGCATAACCTCATAATTAAGAGAAATTGGACTGTGCATTGTGGGTCCATAGGCAACCGTACTATTGGGGAAATAACGGTACTAGAAAATGAGGACGCCGCAGAACAAGACAGCGACGAAACTTCAAGTTATCTATTTTTCATCGCATATCGACGTGGTTCGTGAGTCGGCTCTCTGAATTCATAGATCGAATCCACGCGCCAGACACGTCGTCAATTGACCAGGTGGTGACAAGACACAGAAAACTGCTGGCGCGGCATTTTCTTTTCCACGTGAAGACACGGCATTTAGGTTCAGCTAAGGGCACCGTTGTCGAAAATTTCTCAACTCCTGAGAGAGAGGAGCTCTACTTTTGACAGGGGGAAAAGGTCGAGTCTCGCGGTGAGTTTATTCTCTGTTTGTCTGCTTCGGTGTCGTATATTTAGTAGTGAGAACTCGAACGATTTTCATTGTCGCATCGTCATTTTCCGACCCACACACCTTTCGGAAAGCCTCATCAAGGGCGCAATTTGGAATCATTTTTTATTCCTCTGTTTTGGAGGCAGGCGGCCCAGAATAAGAACGATTCCAGCATTCCCATTGGATAATTGCGTGTCGTCCCGTATCGACGTTGCAGCTTTTTATATAACGACTTCGGATAATGCCATGAGGCGACGACATCACTGGAGACCTGGACCTTAAGTACATTGTGGTCTCTCGTTAATGGACGGTTATCCCGTTTTGCTTCCCCAGTACTATGCTGCGTCTCATCCACGCTGCCCTGCACGGATCGGCGCTCTTTGGTAGTTCGGCCTTGCGTTTGAGAATCCTCATCCTTCTCTTTTCAGAATCAAACAGGTATCGCGGTAGAGCGAAATAGAGGATCCCGTGCAATAGAGGATTGAAGACTCTTGCATTGCTGAAGAGCTCTGGTGTCGATTGAGGGCTCTGTTGATATATAGCGAACTTTGTAGTGATCATCTGCGTCTTTCGTGTGAATTACACGAGAGGTATGCTCGAAGAGTTCTTTTCCAATTTTTTCGCCTTTGCACGCAGCCACAGCGTCGGTTCAGTCCAGGTCTAATTCAGTGAAAGAGAAGCAACTGCGTGACAAGACTAGTTCCTCTACGTTTGCTTCAGTCTTTGGGGCAAGGAGTTGTTTGCCTTCGGACAGAGAATCACTGTAACGACAGTGTTGTCTTTGTCGAATCTTCTGAGAACATGTCTGTACCTTCTCCGTACTCGCACAGAAACCAGGCCGCGGATACGAAGGAAGACTGTAGGGATTACCTCCGGACAGGGAGATGTAAGTATGGGGCTTCGTGCAAGTATAATCATCCTCCTAATGTTCAAACGGGTGGTGGCATGAAAATGCCTCTTGATCCATCGGAGCCGCTATTTCCGCTACGTCCAAACGAACCGGTGTGTCAGTATTACATGAAACACGGTACCTGCAAGTTCGGACAGACTTGCAAATTTGACCATCCACCTCAGTCACAACTTTCTGGTTCCACGTTGAATGGTAGTGCTGTTGTGAGCGCCAGGGGTAACGAGTCGCAACACATGCCATTCAGCCAGAATGGTGATTCTAACCTTCAGCTATTGCCGCAACGACCTGATGAGCCTAACTGCATTTTCTTTTTAAAGAACGGGCGATGCAAGTACGGCGCAACATGTAGATATCACCATCCACTTAGCTATCACGAGAGAAGGGCAGCTGGGCATGACGATGGCCGTAGACAGCAAGCTCCAGGTTCCAATGAAGTTCCCAAGATTCATTATGTCACGCAGCTCCCTCCTGGCTCTTATCAGCAAGGACACTTTGTGGTTACGGATGGAAATGTCGCTTTCCTCACACTCAATGGGTCTGCCTCCACACAAGTCATTCCAATATCTCAATCAAACGCTGACGGTACCCTATTTGCTGCAAGTGGAAATAGACCACTCAGTCACAGCCGAGATGTTGCCGCCTCTACTTCAACTCCATCCATAGCTTCTTCTTATGAGACAGCTCTTTCAAATATGGATATGATGGGATCACATGGCGAGTCATCAACCTCTCTTTGGAACAGACCCAGAAGGAACAATAGCAGTAACAGTCTTGGTACATACAACATTCCTGAAGGCGGACGTCAGCACATAATCCAAGGAGCCCGAACAGTGTATGTGCAGAATGTGGGCGACTCTGGCTTGCCCCTTCCACGGGTAGGATCTACGTCAAGCAATGCTAGCGAAAGTGGGAGTGTCTATTATGATGCGAATCAAGGTGCTGGTAGAGGTGCCACTTCGCAATACATTCAAGTGACAAGTGGAACCGCCTGGAGAGGCAGAAGGTCTAACTCGTTTGATCATGTCGCTCCAGGAGCCTCAATGCATCACAATCGAGAGGACGATATCTACGATGGTTCGGGTCAATACAGATCACATGATTCCCAGCGTTCACCAATGATGCGTGGCAGACCCCCACCAGGAGGCAGACGGCGGCCGCTGCAAGCAGGCGAGGTGGACGATGGACTATCCTTGATGACATCTGCTCTCTTGACAATGCTTGACACGCCCGAAGAGGTAGCTGGGGAGCCATACGAGGGATATTACGATGAACATTCGATGCAATCCTCTCAAATGTCCACTCCCCAAATGCGACCCATTGACTTTCCAATGAATCAGCACGATGATTCTTCCCCCAACACCCCTGCGGATGCTAGGCTCTACCACAACAGCCAATACCAGCCGTCTGCCAGTTACTATGATCCTTCAGATGCTGCAGACGATCGAGTTCTCGGGCTCATGATGGCTGATGGCGGTAGAAATCGAATGAACTCGCAATATGACTTGAACGGTCAAATGCAGAAGAGACATACCAATGATAACTCGTACTCGCACTGGCAAAGTCCTGGGCATATTGGAAGACCACTTCAAGAAAACGCACAATCATTACCGGTGGTCATACCACAAACAAGCCCAAACTCTCCTCACGGCACATCGAATGTCGGCCTATATCTCTCATAGAGATGTGCATGTCTCAGCTTAGAAAGCAAGACGCAAAGCATCCCCCTAGCGCTATGTCTACAAGGCCTATTACACCAGCTCAGTTCCAAGCTGGGATCAGTATCATACAATTTCTCTCGACCTCAGGAACCTTGTGGGAACTACTTACATTTATTGGCTCTGTCGCTGACAAACTCAACCAATTTTCATGTGCTGCCTTCGCTTATATTTTGAAAACAGTTAACACGGTTCCCTTTGAGGTGACTACCGCACGCCAAGCATTCCAGGGGGTATAGATGTGTAATGTATAGTAGAAGAATGCTACACCCCTTTTTCTAAAGTAAACCTATATGCTTCACTTATCAATCAGTCGTCCACCTGCGGCGAATGCGATCGCTCTTCTCGAGTATATGAACTTCGATCCGTCTCCCCATGTCACTTCATACCCCACTTTGCCTTTTTTCTCCAAATTCTTGACCAGATCCTTACCGTCGGCCTTGGAAGAACCAGTGCGATGGATCTCTATTATGCCCATCTTCTTTGTGCTTGACTCATTCTCGAACCCATTGCTTGCTGGATCCAGCAATAAACCGTTCTTCGGGTCTCGACTTCTGAGCTCTTTAGGAAGGAAACGCTTTTGAACTGCACCATTCTCGGAAAAAGCCCGAACAACCAGTCTAGGACCATCGAGACTAAGGTGAATTGAGTTCAACTCAAATGACTCCATACTCTCATCAAACGATACATTACCAATACTGTTTTCAGGCTTGTATGGAAGTCTAAACAATTCCCTCGATACAATGTGAGCAAGGGTTCGCAGAGCTTCGAGTTCCGTACCAGCGCTCGGAGGTCTGGACAAACTCAGGGGAATGCCTTCTTCATTGGCATCGTTTGCCGCTGAAGAAATCGGCAAGCGACAGACATTATTCCGATCCAAATTTCCGTTCCCGATGTCGTCCATAAACTCTTCAAAACCTTTTCCAAATGGAAAATGCATCCCTCCACCATCACACTGAGAGAGCAGAGATATATTAGACCACAAAAATGACGTCATCGGTCGATGTCACGCCACAACCCTACGAACCTCAAAATAAGACATATTCTCCACCATGGCAAGTGTTGGTACACCTAATTCTGAGAACATTTGAATGCCTTTTCTTGCATCTGCAATGGCAAGCTTCGATGGGGTAGTTACTCCAACGGCCCCGCTCAAATCGATATCTTGGCAAACTGTAAGCTGCACGTCTCCTGTTCCTGGTGGCAAATCTAATATCAAAACATCAAGATGCCCCCAATCCGTCCCTTTCAGACTTTTCTCATTATTAGTCTTTCTCGTCTGTCAAAAACAAAAACAACAAAAACATGAACTTACAGTTGCGTTACGACTTTGCCTGCCATCGGCCCACGCAAGACTGCTGCACCACCATCTTGCCCGCTGCCGGGAACCCCGCTCTAATGTAAAAGTGAGAATCTCAGTCCTCTAGCAAAATCGTTCAGAACTCGGATCACGTACCTTGGATGAGACAAAGCCAAGCGATAGGAGTTTGACACCTTTGTGTTCAATGGGGTATACCATTCCCTTTCCTAGAGGCGATTGGCGAACTGCCGGATCGTCAGGTTTCACCAAAACTGGAAGTGATGGCCCGTAAATGTCCAGGTCTAATAATCCAACTCGTCCACCTAACCTAGCCAGTTCATAAGCCAAGTTCACGGCTACAGTCGACTTTCCGACTCCACCCTGTCGGTCCATGAAAAATGATTTAGAAAGGGCTTTGTCAGGATCACACCCTTCGACGACCACTTACCTTACAACTGTACACCGCAAGGTAGTGAGCCACATTGACAAGACCTGGACCAAGTCTGGCTTCTATCTCCTTCGGATCTTCTCTTGTACTTGTGAATGGCACTGGAGCATTTGCCATTGCCTCGACGTTCACTTTGATACCATCGCTGCTCAAGGACTTTTCGGACATGAATGTTTGAACTTCCTTTTCGGCTACTTCCTTTACGTTTTCTTTTAAACGGTCTAGTGATGGATGTAGTATCGTTGGGAGTTTGAGTAGCACCTGGATCGTGCCATCTGCTGACACGGCAAGTCGCTTGTTTATCCAGCCAAGATCCTTAAGGTACAAATTGATTTCAGGATCCTTCACCAAAGAACCTACTGAAGACCACACACGATCCTCTAACTCGGCCATCTCCCGTGGTGAAGTATTAGGTATTATGTGAAAAAGTCGCATTTGGGGAACATTATACCTTGCCGTGAATGCTTCCGTCGGCGAAAGCGACAATGCAGCTCTTAAATTTGATGGATATGTAAAATGATAAAGACACCGTGTTGAAAGTGGCGCCGACGCCACTCGTGTAAGCTTAAATGACAGCATGTTTCTTCGTTGTTTGTTTCGCGTTTTGGCTACCACGACGGAGTAGTTTCTTTCTTCCCAACATGAAGTGAAGTGACTGGGAAAAAGATGGCCATGGTCTCACAGCCTGTGTCAGTGAGCAAAATCTGCTTGACAAGTGTGACGTCATGACAGAATGCCATGATCTAAGAAGTCGAAATAATCAAGGAATACGGAATCGGAATCTCTTCGTGTTGATTCTCAGTCCAAGCACAACTGACGTACTCCAATGTCTCCAATTGCATCCTTGATATACTTTTGGCTCCATGCTTCGGATCACATCTCTCCAACCTTGATCACACATCAAACAAGTTCTCGCATCCGATATCACTCTGTATTGTCGACATTGAACGATAGAGAATGAAGTTACGATCAATTCTTTTCTCCCTTTCCGCCATTCAAGTGGCTGCCTTTGTGCCTAGTGTTCCTCAGCCAGCCTTCCGAACCCTGGCTCCTCTGTTTGTGGCTAGTGTGGAAGAAGCAACATTTGATGCCGAAGAGCGCATGGAAAAGTCGGTGGAATCAGTGATTCAAAACTTGGGAACTGTTCGAACAGGCCGAGCCAGTCCCCAAATGCTGGATCGTGTCAAGTGCGACTACTATGGTGTGGAGACACCCATCAGCCAAATGGCAACCATTTCTGTGCCATCAGCACAACAACTTGGTATTTCTCCATTCGACAAGAAGTCCCTCCGAGACATTGAACGAGCCATTATCGAGGCGGGGTTGGGTCTGACACCACAAAATGATGGATCGATGATTCGCCTTAATATTCCTGCCCTCACTGAAGATCGCCGTAAGGAAATGTTGAAACAGTGCAAGGCGATTGGAGAAGAAGGGAAAGTTGCCATACGAAATATTCGTCGAAGCAATGTGGAAGCCGTCAAGAAACTGGAGAAGAATGGAGAAATCTCAGAAGACGAGAGTAAAGATGCACAGGATGAAATCCAAAAGTTGACGGACAAGAAGGTAAAAGAAATTGACGGTATTGTCGAAAAGAAAGAAAAAGAAGTCATGACAGTATAATAAGGTCGACCAACTGTATCGTATGAGTCTTGAGTTGCTAGAACTACCGGTAGGAATGATTTCATCGAGCAGAGAAACTATCCGACAATTCGTAATTTTTCGACTTCGCTGCAGATCTCACTTTTAGACCCCGTTTTAGTCGTCGGACTCGATGTTGGGTGCTCATGATTTATAGTTAAAAGTAATCCTAACTGTAAAGTGAAACCTTTTTCCTTTTACAAGCAATATGAAACTAAATGCCGCTATATTTTTGGAGGCTCATTTATTACAGAACAGGCTGCAACCGTGCCTGCCTGTGATTTACGACATTTGATTGCCAGAAAAACTTTGCATCATTTGGCCTCCCATAACACCGCCACTGTTGTCGTACGGTCCATCCATCATCAGTGGCGTAGGTGGTAGTGACGCAGGCTCGAATGATGTACTCGAGTTCAAATTTGAGTACATGCCGCCACCATCGGAGCTGTCCATTTCATATCCATAATTTCGAACCCTTCGGTATTGCATGAAGTTGAAATAATTGTCGTGGAATCGCTTCTTGTAAAGATAGTAACCCCCACCAACGAGGAGTCCCAAAATGACCAAGTTGCGGAACCAATGTGACTTTTTCTTTGATGCGTTGCCCTTGGCGCCGGATGGAACATATGGCTTCGGTGTAACATCGTCGTCAGAGGGTACGTAAGGAACCAATGTTGGAGAACTGGCCGGAGTTTTCGAAGGAGACGAAGGTTTGACAGGTGCCTTGGTTGGTGAGGACGCAGGTGGGCTGGTAGGACGCGGAGCTGGGGAATCATCAGGGGGGACGCCATCGTCACCCTTGAGACAATTCTTTTCATATTTTTTGTAGAATTCCCAGGCATCAGCACTCACTTCCGCGTCACAATCCAAGCGACGGAATGCAGGAAATGCCCCCGCTCCGCCACATCCTTTCTTCATATAGTCGCACTGTTCACGCATTTTGAGGTCCGACTTTCCATATGCTCCCTCCAAGTTGTTCTTGCAAGGTTTCCAGAATTCTCCCCATGCATCACAGTCGATTTCATCGAGAGCACTGCATGCATCTAATGATTCGTACAACAAGGTCTTGAAGGACATGAATGACGGGCAAAGCGGGCAGTTGTCCGATGATTTTTTGGCACAATCGCAGAAGTTCTCAGCGTTTTGATATAGATCTTTTGCAAGCGCCGAGATTGCCTCCAAGGGCGGATTCTTATCATTGTCTGGAGCCACAGGATTGGTCATGGCGTTGAATAGGATTTGCATGCAGCCCAGCGCTGTGTGTCCTCCGTGTTTGTCCTTCTGCGAGTACTCATGGGCGCAGGTTTCAAATTGATCCAACTGCCCAAAGTTCGATTGATCAAAGTCAATCACCATGACGCCAATATCATCCATCTTGGCGCACTCTGAAAAGTCCATGACAGCTTTAGCGCCTTTCATAGTTTCTGCTCCCGAGCACTTCTTCGGTGAACTGTTGTCGTCGTCTCTCTTATCGGAGGGAGGGACTATTGAACCAGGTCCATCTTTCTTCTTACAAACATCCTTGTCAGCCCGGTCAGTGCAACTACACAGAGTGCATTCCAACACAGCATTGAAACTATCGACACCATAGCAATAATCAGGCGCGTCCTCGACAAAGCATTGCTCACAAACGGAGTCTGCTTTGCATGCGCCCAACTGGATGATGCATTTTTCGGCAATACAGTCGGAGAGTTCCTTGAAGGACTTGTAATCTGGATCGTCGCTGGGATTGATTGTGGGCCTGCCTTCACAAGTTTTTTCACAATCTCCGCCTGCAACAGGAAAGTCGCAGTCGCTGGGTGCACCAGAGCCCACAACTAACGTTTTCAAATATTCACATATTCACATATAAAAAAATTAACAATCAAGAGAAGAGGTCGGTGAGAGTACTTTGTTTTATGCAGGAGCAGGAGGGTGCCAGATGCGGAACTTGGTCGATTTACTCACTGGCAGGAGATCCTTCCTTCATGGTCTTGATTTCCCAGGATACTTCCACTCCCCAAGTACCGCCGCTGGTAATTGCGTTGTAACACGCTGGTTCCTTGGACAAACAAAGGTATTCGGTCCCTTCCGAGCCGTTCGACAGGGTTGCCTCATACAAAACCTTGGACGATCCAGACTTTTTCAATTTAACTGTCGTCGTATCCCATCCATCGCCAAAGGAGTCGTACATAATGAGACGATACTTTTGCTCAGTATCTTTGCAAGTGACTTCGTCAGCTTTTTTCTTTTCGTCGTTGCCGTTCTTCTTGCACTTGGCAGTATAGTCGGAATCACAATTTTCCGAATCGGGGTTCCTGCAGGCGTATCCATCATGACCACATTGCTTGAACTCGGAACCTTGATCTTGACAAGTATCCTCACAGCAATCCCCGCCATCATAGTTGCAGATGACAGTGTTGTAGCAACCATGCATGTTATCGTGGCAAATCCCGTCCCCAATCCAATTTTCCTTCATGCCATCCCATTTGCACTCTGTCAACGCTGTGCAGTTCACAAAGCCTTCCCTATCCGAAGGTGAGCTGTTTGGGTCATCATCGTCCGCCCAAACAACGCATGCCTCAAAGGTTTCACAGAAAGTCGCAATCGCTCCCTTGTCACCGGCCAGCTTGTTGCAGTGTCCTCCATCATTCAAAAAGGTCACCACATCGGAACATTGTGTATCGGGCGTGACACCAGTCCAGTCAATCTTTTCAAGTTCAAGAGTTGCGAAGCAATCGATACATTTCACATTGGGGAGGCAACCCAGAAAGGCGACATCGCACGATGCCTGTTGACTCTTGCTGGCAAGCTTGCGAACGAACCTACTAGATAGCCCAGATTCGTACAAACGATGGCGCCCGTCATGGCGATCCAACAAATTCGCTTGGTCTTTAATTATGCTATACCAAGAAGAGTGAGACCGCGGAAGCAGTGCCGAACATAGAGTCGTTCCATCCAGCAAAAGGGAAGCCTACCTTTTCACAATGTGCGCAGTCCCCGGAGGAGGACTAACGGCATCAATTACCGTCAGACTGACAAGTACCACAACTGCCCTCCACAATTGCATCATTGTCATCCAAGTAACGTGTAAAAGTCGAACAGTGGGGGTAGAAGGATTGTCGCCAGGACTCCGGGTAGATTCATTGCCGCATCGCTTCGATTACCGGTACCTCGCGTCGCGACTAGCGACTCGCGAACGCGGACGTCTTGATTCTTTTTCGCGGGACACCGGTACCATGGTACAAGTTCTACTGTCATGCAGGGAGGGACGGATTGACCCCAAATTCTACGCGGGAATCGAAAATTACTACTACCGTAGTACCTGTAAAAGAAGGAAGGTATCCAACGGTTCTTCCAGTCAATTCACTACTACCGTAGTAGAGCGCACCAGCGACACGCACCTCGTTCCATCATCCATCATGCCAACATATATCTCTATTGGAATATTATTTTGATTATCCAAAGCCTGCACCAAAGCCTCGGCCTCCCTTCTTTTTCTTCTTGCTAGCTCGTCTCAGCGCTCGGTTACCTGCCATATCGCTGGGGTCACCTCCCGCCATGGCTGGGTCCAACCCATCATCCATTCCTCCCGGTAACATCTTTGACATGCGACTCATCATTGTTCGCATGCGCTGAAACTCACTGATAAACGTCCTTGCATCATCTAATTTCATGCCAGAACCTTTGGCGATTCGTTTCAGCCGAGACAAGGCACTCGAATCGGTAATGAGTAGCTCCGGACGCCGACGTTCCTGTTTTGTCATGCTGCAAATCATGGCTTCATTCTTTTTCAATCGAGCTTCGGCTGCTCTAATTTGGGAAGTGTCGACCTTGCCAGCAAGTCCAGGCATCATCTTGGCAACTCCAGCAAGATTTCCCATGGTGGAAACAAGTTTCGCCTGTTGATGAAAATCATCAAAGTCAAACTCTGCCTTCAGCATTTTTTCTTGCATTTTCCGGGCTTGTTCATCCGAAACTTGCGCCGCTGCCTTTTCTACCAGACTAACAACATCACCCATTCCCAAGATTCGCGACGCCATGCGATCCGGGTAAAAGGGTTCCAAATCTGCGGTTCTTTCTCCTGTACCCACAAACTTGATGGGCTTGCCACTCACTCCCCGAACACTAACAGCAGCTCCACCTCGTGAGTCACCATCCATTTTGGTTAAAATTGCACCGGTAAGTCCCACTGCCGAGTCAAAGGCAGCGGTAAGAGATGCTGCCTCTTGACCCGTCATGGCATCAACCACCAGTAGTGTCTCGTCCGGATTCACTGGTAGAACAAAACGCATACGATTGAAGCAGTTAGACAACCACCATCGGTAGAATACACAGTCAATAGGTTCGTTGTATCTGCTTCTCTGCTGTAGAATTCTTACCAGCTTTCTTAATATTTCGAAGCTCGGCCATTAAATCTGCGTCAATGACTTGTCGACCAGCAGTATCCACAATCACCGTATCGAATCCTTCTCGTTTCGCCTTTTCCACAGCCTGTCTGGCAATATCGACTGGATCCGCATCCGAACCCATGGAAAAGACTTCAACATCGATGCTCTGGCCAAGAATTTCTAATTGAGTAATGGCGGCTGGTCGATAGACGTCGGCAGCAGCCAATAATACCTTGCGACAGCGCTTGGGAAGTTTGCTAGCCAACACTGGCTCCGCAGCGTCTCCGCCTTCCAATGTAGAAATAGCGGAATAATCTGCCTCTCGTTCTTTCAAATACAATGCCAATTTTCCAGCGGCAGTCGTCTTTCCGGCACCCTGTAGTCCCGCCAACAAGACAACGGCAGGCTTTTCGGGAGATCCCAGGGCCAATGTCGCGGCGGGGGTCCCATCCCCCATTCCCATGGAGGAATAGGACTGGGTAGAGGAATCTCCACCCATGATGTCTAATAATTCATCGTACATGGCCTTGATAAATTGCTGATCAGCTGTCACTCCCTTGATGACTTCTTCACCCAAAGTCCGTTTCTTGACACCCTCGATCAAGGTATCCGCCACATCAATGTTCACATCGGCATCCAATAGCGCCCTCCGAACCTCTCGAAGTGCCGGCTTGATGCTATTCTCTGTAATTCTGAAATCATATTGCACAAAACGAAAAACAAAATAGCAGTGATTGACTGTGAGAAGGTCCATTAGGTTACATGTGCAACTTGTCGGTAGAGAGGCAAATCAATAATGGCAATAAACCACACTCACCGTTTTCTTGGTCCAAAATTCTTGGCAATTTCCGTCAAGGCATTCGTTAGTTGATCAAACATCATGTTCAACTGCATTGACCCCCGACTTGAAGGACGCCCATTATCAAAGGCAACATTTTGCGTAACTATAAACGACGATCCACCTAAACTGGATGACAAACGTTGGGGAGAAAAGGCAGCTGAGCAACCAATGGCCCCGAGGGTCACAGATGCTTGTAACCAAGACAATCTCATCGACACGACCCACAATACTCCTTGCTAACACCAAATTCAAAGCTTCACACAAGCAAACTATGTATCTATGTATATCGAACGGTGCGGACAAGAGAAGATGGAGTCTTTCATTTCTTGGTTTGACTCACTTTGTCAAATTCGTGCCCATCAAGTCGAACGTCACCGGACGAAGGATTGCTTTCATGGTCCAAAACGTGGCATCAAATTGTATGTATCTAAGCAAGTATCCATGATTGATACCTCTACTAATGGTAGTCTCTTCAACCCAGTCACAACAAGCACGCAAACAACGAAAATGATCTCCCACCGCATTACAACACATTCTACGAATGAGGAGCCGAGCGTCACATGTACCACATAATACCAATCTTCATGAGACAAAGGGAGTCTTACGACAGCAACCCTCGAAGAACGAAATGACTACTATGGTTGTGCAACGAAATGTTTTTGCCGTCTTGTCTCTGGTTCTCGCTGGGTGGATTGCCTTTTGCTCGTCCAACAACAACAAGGTCTCTCTTCACAATATTAGTCCATCCATGCGAGGATCGTCTACCTGTCAAGTTTCCTTTGGTACTTACCGAGGACCACAATATAATAGCCCCGAGAGCGGGACGATTGGTCAACCCACGTGTATTGTAGAGTCGAAATGGCTAAAACTATCCCAACACTCGGTACGATTCCCAGGAAGCACCACAACATTCGACGACTGGATGTGGATCGATTATCATGATCGAATCAATGTTCTAGTTGAGGACAAGAAAAGTCCTACTGGAGAGAGACGATTTCTAGTGTTTCAACAGTCCAAGTACGCTTTAGAAGGAAGGTCGTCCAAGGCCATCATAGGTGGTATCATAGAACCAGGTGAAGAGCCAGAGGCAGCAGCACGACGTGAGGTCTACGAAGAAATGAACGGGTTAGAATGTGCACGATTTCATGCTCTTGGCCGGTATCGCACAGACGTTAACCGCGGAATGGGTTGGGTGAACTCATTCTTGGCTACAGACTGTAGTCATGAATCGAAATCTGTGAATCATCATGGGGCGAAGGACGAAGTAGGAGTCTTGGACACGGAAAGACAGGATCTCCAATCTATAACTCTGTCACAGTTGCTTGAGTTTGCCAGAAACGGCGAATTCCTGGAGGTACAGTGGACTGCTACCGTTGCTCTTGCCTTGTTGAACCAAGAGTTGATCAGTGAAGTACAAAGCCGAAATCGGTAAGCAACGATACAATATAGAGTAGGTAGGGATCAGATCATATGTATGTCTGCGAGTAAAATGTATGAAGAACTAGGATCCAACTTTCTGTTGAGCCGCGGCTGTCGTCTCGCGAACAATAACAAGGTCGATAAATTTCAAGAAATATTCACGGTGTTGCTCAGGGTCAATAGGGCGGTGAACTTGTGCATCCTCCTCTTCGGCTGCGAGCTTCTCTGCTAGCGTCGACGACAGAGCAGAATAACTCTGGCTGCGTCGCATCTTTGTGTCAGGTCGTGGTAACGTGGTGGGAATAGGCGTATGTTCCACATCCGAGTTGCTGTGTTTGTACTTGGGCTGAGAATCCAGCCTTCTCTCATCGCGTTTCGTGCTTGGATCGTTCGGATCGGCAAACGTAACTTTTGCGGGACTTCGAAACTGTTTGAAAGACTCATTGAAGTCTTCTGCGTGAAGTATAATGGAAGCACGACGACCTGCCGCAAAGGGATTGTAAGAGTGCCGCATGGTGTTTTCGAAAAAACTGGTATCAGGCGGGGTGTTCGTTGGGCTCCAGCTTATTGACTCGTCGTCTGAGTGTTCAGAGTTTGTAGGCGAGTAATCTGGCTTTGTGTACCAAAATCCTTCGTGCTCGGACTCGTTCGAACTGTCCGATTCAAGAGAACTCGACCTTGCCTTGTTTGTAATTGTAGTCATGCTTTTGTCCATGCTTACATCTGCAATCAAATTGGCTGCCCATTCTTCGCACTCTTCACCCTCGGCATCTCCATCACCATTGTCTGAACTGGAATCAGAGGCACAAGATTGTATCATGGCTGGAATATTTTCTTTTTTTGTGGCAAGAGATCCGAAATCTTCAGCGTAACTCGAAAGATCCATGGCAGAAACAGCTTTTGGTACACGCTTGTTGGTAAGTTGCCCAAAGAGACTTCCTCCTTTTGGCGATAGTTGCTCCTCCAACGCACGCAAGGCAGCAGCATGGTGCCACCTTCCGTTTTCGATCGCAGCAGCTGCGAGCTCGGAAGCCATGGAGAAGAGCATCTCAAGTTTCGATGGAATTTCCCCCATGTTATCATTGCGGCAGCACATGATGGCAATGTCATAAAGACACAAACCCGCGCGAACACCAGCCTTAAGGATACTAGAGGACGCGCAAAAGTAGTCAAGGGCTTCGCCGCTGATATTGAGGCGCTCTTTCAACACTCTTGCATCCTTTTCAATGTCAAGGGATAGAACGTAATCTCTAGTTTTCTTGCTGATCGGCTAAAACGACGAATAAACCAAAGGTTAAATGGTGACCATGCAAGTTTCGAAAACAAAAGGGGTCGTAACGCTTACCTCTTTCATTTGAGGCCAATCCAACCAACACCAGTCCATCCAGGAAACATCAGCTACGGATCGCAGACAAAAACCGTGATCGATGGGCACTAACTCAATCACATTGTCGACTCTCCTTCGACAAAGCAAATTGGCAGCGTTTCGATCCGCATTCATTAGGCGAATATCCAAGATGGCAATCTTGTGAACTTGATCAACACTGATCATACTCGGACTTATATCATCTATGGAACATTCACATCGCACGAACTCCTGGAATGATCCAACTTTCTTGGTGAGAGCAGAGGCTGCCCGACCATTGTCGGAAATCGAATGTGCCCCAATTGAAGCTCCACCCTCAGCAACCTTGAGACGAGATCCATTCGTGTTGAATGCGGGATGTCGCGCTTCAACCAAGGTTGTCATCGGTACACCACTGAATCCTTTATGATCCATCATGAAAGCGGCAACTTCGCGGATGCAAGCTTCTCCGGGGACAACACCTTCTCTCAGGCACATTTGTTGTCCAGCTCGTTGTAGATATCCTCTTGGGTTGTTTTCAGCATATGGCTCCTCATCTGCTGGCTTAAAGACAGCGATCTTTACTTTCCTTGCGTCGTGAAGGAAGTAGGTGCCTCCAGACCCTTCCAGGACAAACTCGGGTTTGAGACCAAGGGCAAGGGCCCGCCTACTTCGTTGAACAAGCTGCCGCAGCAACTTCGGCGCAGCATCGACGACAGAGGAGGAAATGCAGACATCACTTCTCAACTCGTTCTCCAGAGAGAATGATGTCATCATTGAAGAAGCACCCGAGGAAGAACCCTTGATATCGAGAAGAATTGTCTCGCCAGAACGGTAGATACCGGCATCATGAAGCGACCGATGGTTGGGAAGCTCTTTTCCAGAAGTCAACAAAGGGCCGAAAAAGAGTCTCTGCGAACTGGCTGGAATATGAATCGCCTGCTGGATCATGTCTTTGACGTCCTTGATTGTGGACCATGACCTAACTGTGATAGGGCGCTTCCTTCCTTGCCGATCTCGGACATCACGCACAAAAAGCTTCAAATCAGCTCCTCGAACTGACGCTTGAGTTTTTGCAAGGAAGGCCTTGTCCATGGAAACCATGATGAATCAATTTATACACTAATATCTCTACCGGCAGGGCCGCCAAAAGGCGGAGGCGGGGACTCCTTGTTCCAATACCCGAGATGACACGGTGGAAAATCCTAGCTTTCTGTTAGATTCGGTCCGAATGTTGGTGAAAACAATGTGACCTTCCTCACTATGTCACTCTTTTGCAGCAAGCCGCCTCAATACAGGAGCAATGGGAATGAAAGTACTTGTACACTAGTTATCTTTATGGCGATGGCACACCGAAGTCAACAGTCCTAGCAGTGTGCTAATAAAGACACCAGGTTTCAGAGCTTTGGAAACTTCGACTTGGTGAGCGAGAACCAGCATCTCTGTGCTGCCGCGTAGGAATTCACGCTCCGGAGTGAAACACACTCACTTCCGCTGGATCCCACGAGGTGGATCGCTACCAGTACCGGGTACATGTACCAGGTACATACCACCGCCGCACGCGTCGGATCGGTGTCGAACCTGCGAATTTTCACGGTAACCGGTCATTCAGTAGAGTTTCTACGAGTGACTACGACACAAAGTGAAGCTCGTGATGCCCGAAAATCACGAGTCCTCAGAGGTTTGCGAGGTCGCATCAACGCAATTCCGTTACATGTTCGGACCCCGAAGATACTCTCAGAAAGAATTAGCTACAAAATTCGATCGATGTCATGTGCGGCGGTTTATGATCTTGGCTGGCATGAAACATGTCAAAAGCATGGCGAATCACAATTCCTTCCTGGGGTACGTCATCAACCAGTCAGAACCAAAAGATACCACACTTCGGTTCCGCCTTTCGAACAAAAGGAAAAATTCTCATTCGCCCCACCTTCTGCAGATCTGCAGTTACAAGATTGCACAGCTTGGACATTCTGAGCCGACTGTGATAGGCTGATTCATGGAGCGCTCCCATGGATCTCAGTTCCAAATCAATCACAGTCAACTAGAATTGACCCAGCAATAAGCCAATTAGCAAGGAGTTCGAATTTTTGCAAGCAGCCGTTCTGCTTCCAGACCGTGGGGCAAGATCGCAGGTGACCTCCACATGTGCAGATGAGGAGGCTGTTTCAGCAAGATGAGAGTGATCAATCCAGTATCTTGCACACTCGAACCACAAGGAATTTTGGGGGGCGGGGATTGATCTCCTAGGAAGGGACCGGGCAAGAACAACGTACCCGTATGTTCCGAATATTGATGCTGGTTTGACTCAAGACTCTTTGCTTGCAATAGCATACTTTGTGAAACCTGTGAAAACCAGTCAAAGGATGCAATCGCCCAGCGTTGCTAACCTTCTTGTTGTACTTTTCATTAGGAATAGCAATATGTTCAACATTGTTGCTGCCTAAGAACTCCATAGGGCGGCAAATTATCTGAGTACGACTTCACACTGTCGCACTTTTTGCATAGTATCAGCCTTACGATGCGTTGCCTGCTGCTTACAAAGTGCAATATCCTGATGATATGTGGACTGTTCATAGTCAAGGCCATGACCCGATGGAATAATAATATCACGACTCAGCAATGCAAAAGCAGGTCCGGGCACAAACACATGCTACACCGCCAGAACAACCATAATGATGAAAGGAAAATCAACTCACTGGCCTTGCAGGCCCCGACACCATCAATGGAGAACATTTGAGATCGAATTTGCAAATAAAAAGTGCCACCTCCCGACTTGCATGCAGTCTCTTCGATGAAAAAAGACTTTAGTAGTCGCAATGGCTTTCAGTGCAAACTGTAGATTGACAATAGTAAACGAGGAACATGCTGTGGATCCAAGGAGTTGCATTCCCCGACGTACCTACCGATTGCTTTTTTCGTGCAAACAGGGAGAACTGCCTACCGGTACAAGTACCAGGTACGTTAGTACATTTTTTCGAGATCGCGCTAAACTGTACTTCAACTCATTTTTGACTAAACCGACCAAGGTTCGTTCGCCGGTACTTGATCACTGAAATGAAGTCAATGACGGGACTTGGAATAGATATCATTTGATATGACATCAGACTGTACTAGGGCACAGAGTCGTTTGACTGTTAGTATAACGCTATGCATAATAATATTAGTAGTTTTGAAGTCATTCCATTCAAAGGTGTCGGCCGATGGAAAACTTAACTGTGGGGCAGGTGAAATGGCTCAAACCGTAAATGCCTATGAGGACTTCACCCATCAAAGTGCTGTAATTTGAGTACTACTTCCACTATGAAAAGTCCCGGTCGGGAAACAATCTTGGCGCAACTAGGGTCCAAAGGTACACTGTCAGAACGAACCACTGGGAGCCCACTATGATCCACATACTTGTTTGCCCCACTAGTGGATCTGCAACATCGCCGCCGCCTTCAATAGATCCCCAACCTGTTAGGGCCATTGCAAACCAACAACTCACAGAAGCCAAGACAAAGTTCAATTTCCACGAATTTGAAAAGTCATTCGGTACGTCGTCCTGTTGATCGCCACTTGGGGTTCCCTCACCTTCCCCCGTGCCATAGTCGTTTGTCACAATGCCAGTTACTCTACCTTCTTCTGCCTTTGGAGGATCCCCGCTTGGTAGCATGGCTTCCGATTTTCTGGATTTACACAATTGAAATTTTGAGAAGGTATGAGAAGTCATGATCCTCAAAAAGAAAGTACCTAAGGAACGTACCTTCGCGAGCTCAGTTTTTCATCAGCCGTTGCAGACCAAGCAGCATAACCAAGCGTGGTCATCGCCAACCCGACTCCGATCACGATGCCGAGGACGTCATCCTTGCCTAAAGACGGGTTGCACTCAGAATTGTCGTTCTTTGTTACTGTAGATAAAATTATGAAAACGTAAGCCCCAATCCATCTGGCATGCTTGTCTTCTGTGCCATGTGAACTTACCAGCACTATGGCAGAGCATGGTTGCATAGGCAGTGATAGTCGCACTAGCCAACAGGCTGCCCTCCTCGTCGCTGAGTTGAGCTAAAGTTATCAAGATTGACATAATCACTGTAATTGTGATAAACGCTGTGTTTGTAGAACAGTTTCCATAGTATACATAAAGCAGGATCCATGCGATGAATGATACCAAGAACAAGAAAACTGCCGAGACGAGAATGGCTAGAAGCCACTTTCTCCCTGATCCACTCTCCTCCTCCTCAGCGGCGGTGGATTTATCAACCCAGCTATCGTTCCAATTCATCGCTATATCAACAAACACAATTTGTTGGAAGATAATGAAAAAGATCGCTCCAACTCGCGCCAAGTTCATTTGTACGGTCAAGAAGAGAGGTTCGTTTGGCACGAAACACATGGCTGCTACCAAGAATACAAAGAGGACATACTTGGCAGGCCACGCTTCTCGATTCGACGTTTTTTTGCAGCACACAGCAATTCCTGCCAACAAAAAGAAGATCATGGCGCTAAATGAACTGCGGTACACTCCGGCGTTCCCAGCGCATCTTTCCATTAGTTGTGTTGTTGCTAACGAGTCGCATCCGTCTATCCACGCGTTGGACAAGACATTATCTACCGGAGCATTAAAATTCACAATGGCTGGAGCAACGGCATACTGCAAGCAAAATGCTATCGCGATTGCTAATATCAGCAATAGAACAGACCGCTTTCGACCCGACGCAGCACCAGGTGCCACGGTGGAAGGCTTATCGTTTCCGCAGCACGATGATAGCAAGGACCCAGCTGCTGTGCAGAAACACCAAACAGTTCCTTCAATTAAGTATTTGCAAGTGAGATCATCGGATCAAGAGATTTTCAGTGTTAGTGTTACTGTGGGTTTGTATCATTCTTACCTGTAACCAGGCAGGTTACTAAACTAGCCTGCGGCAATGGTTAGAAAACGAGATGATGCCAAGAAATAATGATACAATCCGTACATGCTTGACATACCATATTTACTGAGCCTTCCTATTGAGAGTTGCAAGGAGTATGATTGACTGTGAGGTGAGCGATAGAGTACGGGCCCCTTTGTTGTCTGAAAAGATGGTTCCGTGGGATGTGACTGACTGGTAACTGTGATCAACTTTTGAATTTGCTTACAGTTAGTTACAACTAAGATAGACATGCGCGCCGGCCGTCAGTCGTGGACAACTCGTGCTCTGTCGACGGACGGGCAAAATTTTGGTATCTTGGTAGAGTGGCAGATTACAAGTACCGGTACATGTACCTGGTACCTCTAAGCTACTCCTTCAAAAATTAACGCAATGCTTCCAGACATCAATGGATATTCCTTTAGTACCTAGCGTATGATTCTTTTTATCAAATTTACTGACACTTGTTCATGAGCATCAACGATTCGACCACACTTTTTTCCGTGTCGTCCGATCCACGCCCCGATCCCTCCGGTCCTCCAGTCTTGGAACGCTTGGAAGCTTTTCCATTCAGTGAACCGGCAGGATTCTGTAGCGCAGCCTGCCTCTTCTTGGGTTGTGGCTGCGGTGTCCCTGACGAAGTCGACTCGAGCTTTGAATCACTGTCGTCGCCGAACGTTTTATCGGAACTTCCTTTGTGGCTGTTGCTGTCGTTGCCACTAGTTGACACAACAACCTCTGGAGGCGCACCATTATCCAGGTTTGTTCGAGTAGATACAAAACGGAGGGACTCGTCGGCTTTCTTTTCCCCAGCTCTCATTGGTCTGAAGCAAAGTAGAAACTCCTGTTCTGGCTCCTTTTTGATGGGTTCGGTTGTGACACTATCTCCTCCCTGATAGCTTCCCAGTTGAAGGTCAAGTGAGTCCTCGTCTTGCTTGCGAGTTCTTAGGGAAGACGTGACTTCACACCAGACAGTTGTCAGGTCTGACCGGATGAGGCAGAGTCTGCAGGTTGGCGCGATGGGCTTTCTTCGTTCTGTATCATTAAAAGCGCACGAATTGTTAGTGCCACAATCTCAAAAACTATGTGTTGAAAATCTGCACTTACTTTTGGCATTTGATGAATCGCTACCAGAGGACGATGTTTCTTCTCGAGAATCGTTAGACTCGCGATATCCAGAGTCGTCCGAATTGTTCCCAACTTTCTTTTTCTCCTCAACCCCTGCGAGCAAAGAATCATCGGAAGACGATTGATCATTCTCGTAGGGGCTGGATTTTTCGTCTTTCTTGGCTTTAGTGTTCGGAACATGCTTTAATGAAGAAAGGCGCGCCGAAGCATTGTTTGCAGTAACCGACGCACCCGTTACGTCATCTTTTGGCCCATCGTCCGACTTGGCCTTTTGGATGTCACCCATCATGCGCTGATTGTGCCAACGGACATTGCGGTCAAGGTTATCGTTAGCGTTACGCATGTTCTTAGCCTCTGACGACAATGAGGAGTCGTCACTGCTGTTTTGCTGTTTTGCCTTCTCGGAAGTCTTCGCTCTTTTTGAACCCTCGGATCCACCTTGGGCACCATCGTCTTCGGAAGGGCATTCGGCGGGGGATCGAAGTCCAGTAGCATTCGAGAGAGACGAAACAGCCTGCTTCATTCCACTATTGTTGCTTGTCGAGTTGTCGGAGTTCTCATTTGGGTTGGAAGTTTTCGCATCGCCACTTATGTCGTCTCGTCTCTCCGACCGTTGTTTGCTATCCACTTCAACCACTGACAATGGAAAGGACTGCTCTGATATAATGGCAGCACCCGAAGTAGTAGCCGAATTCCCGGAGTTGGCATCGCGAGACTGCGACGAACCTCTACAAGGCACTTCGCCATCAGTTCCGTCAATGACTTTGCTGTCAGCCTTCGCCCCTTCCTCCTCTTGGTCATTATGTCGCCTCTTTGTTCCACGTCGAGATTTTGCTTGTCGTGAAGATCGAGCTTGTCCCGGACTTATCAGCCGGCGGAACAACTTTTGCAATGTATCCCTAGACGAGGGCACCAATAGAGTATCAAGTGGTGCACTTATCAGGTCCTCTGCCTTGTGACCCAATATCCTTTCCACTTGAGCACTACAAAAGCTGATCTCGCCATCCAGATTAGTCGCAACCACTAGATCGGGTAGTAGAGCAAGGATAAGAGCCTGTCGCCGAAGACGTGCGTTGGTTCGAGCCATTTCCTCTACAAGCGCCTTCTTCCGCGCTCTTGAGGTACTGGCAGACTTTCTATTAGCTGCGCGTTTCGCAGTCTTTTTCTTCTCTTTTCGTTGAGCATCAGCAAGCAAAAGAGCAACCGATTGTGGTATTGGCTGCTTCATTTGCTGCAAGAGACTGGCATGTTTCTCTATGAAAGCCATCGTGTGCGAGGTTAGTTTAGCGGACTCAGTGTAACGCATTAGATCCATACTTAATCGGTTCACACATACCTAATTGCTCTAATGTCCAACTCTGCATACCAGAATGCGAGCTGCTCTTTGAAGCCACCCCAACAGGTAATGAAGCTGGTGCTTGGGATGAATGCAACTTCGACGAGTCAGGGTGACTCAAAAGCTGTTGCAGGTGCACTGATACAGGTGCACTAGTCGGCCCCTGCAATTGCAGTCCATGATGCCCCCCACCAGCACCACTAGCCGCAGCCAAGAGCGATACAATTGGTGGTGGAACAGATACATTTGTACATGTTTGATTGACTCCGACACCTCTCAACGACGCCAACAAGGCTGGAGGTAGAGAAGCAACGGCACTTCCAGCTTGAGGTGCCGGTGATGCTGAGCCTCGATTCAATTGTTGAGTGGCAGAGGCTGCTACAGCAGCAATGGCTGCTGCTGCATTCGTCACCATTACAACATTTGGATCCAGAAATGACAACTGCTGGCCGCCAAGCAGTGATTGCAAAGCGTGTACCGCATGTGATGATAAGTGCGAATTCACAGCCCGTGCTGCACTATTATCTAGTGCTGGCATTGCTGTAGTTGACTCGTTCACTCCAACCTCGTCCCCCTCGTCTTTCCGGGCCATGATTGTTGCTTGTTTGCGCTAAATTAGGAATTTCTGTCCCTAACAAAATTCTCCTCCGATGCGTTTGATCAAAAAGCTAAAAGGGAAAGTCCAGCCGAGAGTTGCGTTGATCAAATATTCAGAATTAGAGGTCTTCTATTTTCTGACAACGAATGATGGTGGTATAATGAGAGCCTGAGTTGTTTCGTTCCCGGTAGTTGTCTTTGTGCATGTGATGGATTGATGGGTCAATTTGTAGTGGTGACACGGCCACACTCTATTTGCAAGGCCAACTGCGCTGATTTATTCGGGGCGGTTTGGGTTCCTCCAGCAGATGGCCAAAACACTTTCCGATGTCGAATGCAGTATTGGTTCTACGATGGACTGCAACAATTGAAGTGGGCAGCTGCTGCTTATGTCGATTCGCTGTCCTGATGAAGGATGACGAAATCCAGAAATAGGCCTCGGGAACTGTGTGTTAATTTATGGCATCCAGATGGTTCTGCCGGCTGACGCACGAGTGGCAAAACGATGCGATTTCCGTCCATATGGAGTCACCACTTGTTTCCAATCAAAATCAAAGGAAGCACGCAGCTGGATGACAGATGTTTTTTTGCTAATAAGATTCTGTACATGTCACCCTACTTCATCGAAGGGCGTCATTTCACATCACATTGTATCGCGAATAGGAGAACAAATCATTGCGCGATCCAACTGGACCACTGGTTTACTGGAAAAGACACGTCATCATACTAACAGTTAGTAGCTGTTTTCGTTTTGGTACGATCGCATAACTTCATTTGGGACGGGTACCAGGTTAGTACTATTTATGATTTGATAACCTGGTACTACCGGTAGATAGAAGTACCGCTAGACCTGCTATTTCGTCTACTTTGAAAAAGTGATGCGGGGAAAGCAGCCGACTTTCAATTCGTCACAAACGTGCTGTTCTCCGAAAATGGAAACTGTTCCTGATGATGAAATCCATGGGTAATTGGACGTAACAGGTAACACTCGTATGACTATCCTACTGGTAGCATGGATCAAGAAGAACAAGATACTTGATCATGACAACATGTACTTTTGTGCCTATATATTCTATGCAGGGATACGATACTCTTGACTCCGGCAAGCGACGGGCTTCCTAGACGCTAACTAATATGCAATGTGATGTGAATTAAGACATGAGACTTGCCTACACACTGATCCTTTCCTGGACATATGCCTCAAATTGGAGACAAGCACCGAGAACTCCATTCCCATTCGACGAATCCGAGATTAGCTTGTCACCATCAACAAACCTCACAGTCATGTTCAGGTCAGGTTCATCGCAAACGTTGTCCTGTGTAAGGGCTGCTTTGTAATCTTTCTTCTCGCTTGCCACCCGTTCATCAACAGTTTGACTCAACTCGGCAACCCATGCTTCTCCTGAAAGTTCCTTGCCTGTCAAGTCATTGACAAGATCCAGAAATGGTCGCAAGTTTCCATGCTCCCAATATGCTTTTGAAAGTGTTGGACCGACACTTGGGTTATCCACAATAAAGCCGTCTCGTTCCATGAAGAAAGCCCTGGTTTGATGAACACACATTTCAGCGAGGACATAGGCGTGATAGTAACAGCTTGCTTCGTCACTGATGATGTGAGGAACACTCAATAGTGGCCTAGGTCCTAAACCACCTTGGATGCGAATCTCAATTTCATCAGCTAGAGACTGAATGCGTTCGGCAGATACCTCTTCATCTGGAAGCTCATAGAGTGCCTTCTCGAAATATGGAACCGCCAGCATAGCACGTAAGGTCCGGACGGAGAAAGGGTAAGTGGATCTGATCTCTTCTTCAATAATATCGAAAGGAATTGGTTTTCCATCGACGTTGAGTGCATATTTCGCCCTCCAAGCAGAATCTTGAACCAACGCGTCCAAAAACATGCTCTGACCCTCAGCCAAAGCCGCGCTGAACGGAGCCCGCTCTTGCCCGAACAATGGGCTTGGCTGTTTGATGTTTGCAAAATGCGCCGCGTGCCCTGCTTCATGCATAAGAGTCGTCAAAGCTCGAAGCCCACTCCCAACGGCCTTGGGGTCGGCTAACGAAGTAAAGTTGGCTTCGGACGGTTGCCAACTTCCATCGGGCTTGGTCCAAGCTACCTTCGGCCAGTGGCAAAAGCCATTACTGTACTTATTCTCTCTTTCCAAAAGATCAAGATTCATTGTCGAGCCTTCGTACTTGATTCCTAGTTTGGAATACGATTCAATGTACCTCTGGGGGGCTTTTGAGAACGGGAAGTATGGATCCTGGAAATGACATATTGTGAGAATTTTCAAGCGCCACTTCGTTCGTCGACAATACGATGCAAGTCCGCGCTTACCATCTTTTCCAATACACTTCCCGCCAACACGAAGGAAGTGTTCCATGGGTACAGTGCGTCGGATCCATGACACTTTTCAAGCTCCTTGAGCGAGGCCTCGATGATGGGGCGAGTGCCCGATTCTAATCCATCCAAAATTTCGAAGAGTTTGTCCTTACTCATTCCTTCTGCGTTTGTGACTTTGTAGTCATAGTAATCTACAAAACCTAACGACTTGGCCAACTTGTTGCGGAGTTTGATGATTTCGACGAAACCGTTTTCACAAACAAACGGTCCAATGGTCCTAAGTCCTTCATACGCAGACTTTCGAACTGTTTCATCCTTGCTGGTGGTCATCAAGTTGCGCAGTCCTACCGAAGAGAGCGCTTCAAACGTTCCATCTTCCCGCGTTCGACCAAGCTTCATTCGGTTTCGCGTCATCTCTAATTCACTCTCTAGTTTGCTAGTTGCCTCTCGAATCTCCTTGATTGCTGGGCTAGTAGCATAACATTTGCAAGTTCGGATGATAATGTCTAGACACTTGATGAGATCGGTCGGCGCATCATCTGGGAGAGATTGACGAAGGTTTTCTGCCTTTTCGACGGTACGGTAATCGGAAAGGAGATTTTCCCTACATCGAAGTATATGTAAATCATGAGTGCGTTTCACCAGTAACAATTACCCAAACAAGACCATCGCTTCTGTCTTACATTTCAGTCTTTGTTTTGGACAAGTTCTCGGCTGAAAAGGTCAAGTCCGCCGTGTCGGAGAGTGCCATTTTAGTCCCCCAGAATTGCTGCTCAAATGCAAAATGTCGTGCTTCATAAGAACTGTTGAACTCATCGACAAAAGCTTGAGCAGCAGCTATCGCCTTTTCCACCTCGGAACCCATGTTTGATCCAATGTTCAATAAGTTGCCTCGAAAGGAACTGGTAATGTAGATGAAACGCGCACTCAATGTCAGAAACGCCAGTGCAGCTAGAAAATATCCATTTTTTTTTCTGGACCATCGTCAACAATCTTTGTCTGTGCGTACAGTCGTGGAAATACGACCGACTCCGACGACTCGCTCGGACACGCCAGGCGGCATTTTCCCAGAGTTCGTATCTTTGTGTTTTCGACAAGTTCCTAATAAGATAAACTTGACTTGTGATGATGACACCTTTCAGCGGGATCAGGTTCTCAAAAACAATTCTCTCACAAATTCGTAAAAGCCACGAAACCCAATTTCTCCTCCCATCTCTCATTGCTAACAAGCACCATGACGATTGAACAATTGACCTACACCGGTGATACTTGCACCATGGTGTGCTTGGTCGATGATGACATGCTGGAAAAGTATCGTCATCATGAACAAGGCATCACAGCTAGCCACGTGGTTGACAGTTTCGATATCTTCAAGTTTGATGCTGGCAAACAGGGCACCATGTCCCGTCCTTCCAAGGCCGAGATGAGTTCTGTATTTGGGACAACCAAGCAGGGTCAAGCTATAGAGTTCATGCTGGAAAAAGGTCAGCTTCCCATTCATCGTGGCAAGAAGAACAAGGAAGACAGCGTATCAAACGTGAACACGAACCCTCGCTTTCATGTGGAACGCTCGGGTCGTCCCCTTTAGAAGCTCTGATGAAGCCCTATGACCTGGTACGCCCTGGACTTTGCGATGAGCGATTGTTGGCAAGGACGAGACTTCCGGTACATCAATCTATCTCGTCGTTCCGCCTTCTTGCCTTTCAAAGTACTTGCGCTTTTTGCTGGCAACATTATCGAGTAAAAAGAAGACTACAATAACTACGTACCATATAATATACTTATGCCTGAGTATTGTTGATTTTACCTCGACATTCTAGGATGATGAATCCTTGTTTCATCCTCCATTCTGATGAGTCGGATGGGTCACCATAGTTGGCACTGATGAAATCTGAAGTCTCACATGGATTCTAGCAATAGAGAGAGATAGTACCATTGGTATCATGGAGGGATTCGAAATAGTTTCCACGGCCAAAGTTGAGACAATATGAAATGGTGTAACCAATCCTAACATGCTGCATGTAGCTTCCTCAACTCAATACAATCATCCTACTATGAGTACTCCGATGAAACTTGTTAGAAGATAAAAGCCACATCAAAGGAATAGAGAGCATACATGGATATTATTTCAAAGAGTTATTGGGTAGAATCCAAGTCCATTCACAAGGATCCAACGGTACCTGGTAGCGTGTCAATTTTATTTGGCTTTCAGGGATGCCACTGCCGGACTGTGTAGAGCAGCCTCCAAAAATCCCATTTCTTGCAGTTGTCTATCGCTATGTCCCTGATTTCGAAGCTCTGCTACCATGACCCGCTCGGATGCAATCATCTGTAGAGCACAAAGAAAACCAAAAACAAAAATAGTGAGACGATACTGTTGGTAAAATTTCGAGTTTCCTGGAAAATGGCAATGCATGGTGCTCCTACCTGCACTTCTCGATTGATCTCAAAAATAAGGGGCATGAGAATTACCATGGAGGTGGATGCCAATATGATACCGACATGTCCTCCCTTTTGGGCGAGCCACCAAGACCAATCACGTGCTACCACTCCAGCAGAATAAAACGAGTTTCCAGCTTTCTTGAAGAATCCTTTTATGCCGCCGACCGACTTGTCAGATGATGCTGCCATTGTGTATTTGGAGAGAGAGTATAAATGGATTGGATTTTATCTTATGACCTCCCGGTAAAATTCACGGCTTGTCTTTGTCACAACACTCAACTCACGCAAAGTTTGATGAGAATCATCTTCATCATGGTCGGTGGCTCATTTTGCAGCCGGACGGCGGGCGAGCACAAAGGTACTTGTATACGTAGTGCCAAGATCTACTGGTACAAATACTGAAAATGAGTCGACGATATTGCATCCAACACTTTTATCTCTATTTTGTTGAGAGACTACTTGTACTTCGTCCGAAGACTTCGAGTCGTTTGGGAAACGAAGACCAAAAAGTTACCGGGCACATGTAGAGTACCCCTACAAGCACGGTGATAGCACGACAATTTGGGAGTTCCAGTTTCGGGTATTTCTTCGGACCCACCTTTTAGCAGGACGTTCATATCACCACCCAAGATTCCTTTGCGACTAACTGTAAACTACTGCAATAAAAATGTGGATTTACACATGCAAATTCCCAGTCACCATTCGAAGTGCGTTTCCTTGCGTCCGCGATGTCTCTCGACACTTTTGCTCTTTTCAACAATCGACAATGACTCCACAGGTATGACAAGACCTACCCCATGTTTGGAAAGCATTTTCCTTTTTTCATGTCGCTTCTGATTTCTGTGACTCAAACTTCCATTGCAAGGCTGTGGAATCCACATGTCATGACAACAAATTTCGAATCATTGCAGCCATGTCTAGGAATGGTGTCATTGGTATCAATGGAACTATACCATGGCATCTTCCTGAAGATCGGCAACTTTTCAAACGCTTGACCGATCAAGACATTTTGATTATTGGGCGACGCACATTTGAAGAAAGTCCAACTATGAAACACATCAATCATGCCCGGTACTGCATAGTTGTTTCACGATCCATGACAGATATAGATTCGTCTTTTAGAGATTATTGTCCCAATACAACACTTGGGCTGGCTCCATCGTTTCCAGATGCACTGACGTTAGCGAATACAATACGACAGCAAGAAAGGGTACATCAAGACCATTCTAGCAATACAAAGGAGAGCAGTAGTGACATGAGCTGCTGGATCGCGGGAGGAGAAGGTATTTACAGAGAAGCTTTATTTCATGAATCATCGTTCCAATTACACCTTTCGATTGTCAACATGGAAATCGATCTCCAAGGTCATGCCAAGGGAGATATTGCCATGTTTCCTTCTCAAGACTTGTGGGGTGATTACTTCGATAAAGTAGTCGACCAACAATACTCCCAAAAAGGGCACGCCCCTAGTTTTTCATACCATGTCTACGAGAAAAGGGTCAAGTCTGACTCGATTGGAACCAACAACTATTTTCCTTGTACCACACCATGCGGTCGCTCATCTTGCTTGTCATTGTAACAGAAATATCTTAGCATGGGAAGTATAAGCGACAAACATTTCCTTTTATATCTGTGAAGAAAAACAGCGCTCTTTCTTTGGATACCTTCTTGGTAACCTACTCTATATTGTAAGTTTTTTATAACTCGATCTAATGGTTTATTGCAAGAAATTTAATCTCACTTATAGTGTATGTGGGGGGGGTAAAGATAATATACAAGGAATGGTTCGAATTTCATACTACGGGAGCATCATGGTGGAATCTTCAGTTGCAGTTTCTGGGCCAGCCTTGGAGTACGATACTGGGGCACTTGCGAGACTGAAAGTGTATCGGGGTCGGATGTATCCATATTCCCACGAAGGGTCGACATTGCTCGTCC